>PKML01065040.1:83695-124461 GCA_002933935.1 Eutrema yunnanense | reverse complement strand
GTGTTTTGCAAAAAATGTTCTACTCCTCTTTTATATTAATAAGAAAAGCATTTTTATTTTAATAACGATTCCTTCTGGTTCTCCCTCTCGTTGTGTTTCCGTCAGCCGTTCTGGCAACCTTCTCTTTTATGTGCTTCCCCGTTACACCGTACTAGTCTTTCCGCGCTTTCGTTCTTTTCGTGTCATTCTCTTTCTTACTTACCTGTCACCTTCTTGTTCGAATTCCGAAACGTTTCGTTCCCGTTTCGTTCTCTCACGGACTTCTTCCTTGGATTCGAGGACAAATCCTCTTCATGGGTGGGAGAATGTGATAACCCAAACCAGTCCGATTTAAATTTTTGCCTAAACCGGATCAAAGCCCGTATATAAGCCTAAAGCGAGGGAAAGAAAAACCCTAGTCTCTTTTTTTTCTCCCTCTCTCTTTCTCTTCTCTCACTCGCGGCCGCTCTCTCTCATCCTCTGCTCGTCGTTGCCAACTCCTCCTTGCCGTCAGCCACCGTCGCAAGTCACCGCCACCGCCGTTTCTCCCTCTCCCTTCGTTTCCTTGTCGCGCAGAAACATCAGTCACTTTGCGAAGCTCCTCCAGATCGAACCGTGACGAACCAGATGACGCAACACATATCAACCTGAACCCCTGTATCTCCTATTTCTTTCAAGCCTGAGTTTGACCAAAACGGAGACTCGAGTCCTCAGATATCGCCATTCAAGTGACAAGTGTCGGATCTGTCGTTCGCCAGAAACCCTAACCGCCGCCGTCACCTTTCAGGCTCTTTTCCGGACGAACCGCCGAGAACCAAGGGAGCCATAACCTATCAAATTGAAGCCCCGGAGGTCCTATTTCCGGTAAGCCAGAAATCGCCCCGATCCGAGATCCGAGTCGGAAGTTATGACAGTTCCAGTACTCGATGTTGGATCTGATTCTACTCCACCTCCTTCACCGAGCTCCTACGACGAGACCAGGGGCGAGCTGGACACGTCACCTTGACCGTCTCCTCCCCCTTCTCCACCGCATGCAGTCAGGTGAGGACTAGCTACTCCCATCCTCTCGTCAATACTCGTTTTAATGATGTGTTAGTCTAGTTTTAAACCATGGCTGTTAGATTGGTTTGCTAGGATTAGATAAAGGTTAGGCGCTAGATTTGTGTTGCCTGCTTGATGATGATTGATGGTTGTTGGAGAATGTAGAGCAAGTGGAATTTGGAATTAATCTGATAGAACCTTAAAAAGAATCCATTGCTTGATAACCTGCTTATTTTCTTATATATGTATCTCTGATAAGAAAGAACCCAACATCGAATGTGCATCTAAGAAAAGGAACGAGAACATTATAACATGGGTTGCTTGTGCTTGTTAAAGGATGTATGTTGTTATTAGAACTGCTAGGTTGGGGGCTGTTTTGACTTATAACGGTGAGTAGCAGTTCCCCACGGTGGGAGGTTTGCCGACCCTCAAATGGGCTGTTTTGACTTATAACGGTGAGTAACAGTTACCCAACGGCGAGGTCTTACCAAACCTCACATAGGCGCTGTTGTGACTTATAACGGTGAGTAGCAGTCCCTAGCGGCGGAGGTTTTGCCGAACCTCGAGTATTACGATGTGACTATGTCTGTGAGACCGTGTTGTGTGTCCATGACTGTAGATAAGTAAAGTTTGAGCTTGCTTTAGGATTAGAATTTCCCTGATTTATCTCGGTTATTGTCTGACGATGGAAAGTGGGTCTCTTATGACTCATCCTCACTGGGTAATCTTTGATTACTCAACCCTCTTCCCTTGTTTCCTTTCAGGTTAGTTGGGATCGTGACGTTGTGCTGTTGTTGTTACCGGGCGTTTTCATGGCGATCCTGTGTGCCCTCCATCGCGTAGCATACCCTAGTCCCGGTTCTCCCAAGAGACCTGGGTTAGGGATGTTACAAAGTGGTATCAGAGCCCAGGATTAGATCGCTATAGCGCTGTCCTAGAGTGGTCGCGCCCAAAGTTTGAAAATCGTTTTTACAAAAATAAATAAAAATATTTTTTTTAAGTTATGATTTTTATTATGTACGATTTCAAATCGAGAACAACAACAACATGGACGCCGATTCGATAGTGTGTTTCCTTTCTTGTATGTTTTTTGTTCTAATCTGAAGCCTAAGTTCAAGAGACGGGAAGCATCGCGCAAGAAGGTCACTCCTCTTCCTCAAGTGAAGCTTAGCAAGGAGCCGGTTGTCATCTCGTCTAATAGTGAAGCAGAAGGAGGATCCATCGGAAGAATCTTTTAGTGGCTAGGGAAAAAATTTTTTTTCGCTTTTATATAGTAGTACAACTTAGTTTTATTTTCCATTTTCATTCTTTGATGCAATTTTGCCTTCTTAGGAATTAGTTAGTTTTCGTGTTGATTTTTGTCTCTTTTCCGATTTAGTGTTTTGCAAAAAATGTTCTACTCCTCTTTTATATTAATAAGAAAAGTATTTTTGTTTTAATAATGATTCCTTCTGGTTCTCCCTCTCGTTGTGTTTCCGTCAGCCGTTCTAGGAACCTTCTCTTTTATGTGCTTCCCCGTTTCACCGTACTAGTCTTTCCGCGCTTTTGTTCTTTTCGTGCCATTCTCTTTCTTACTTACCTGTCACCTTCTCGTTCGAATTCCAAAAAGTTTCGTTCCCGTTTCGTTCTCTCACAGACTTCTTCCTTGGATTCAAGGACGAATCCTCTTCAAGGGTGGGAGAATGTGATAACCCCACCCGGTCCGATTTTAAGTTTTGCCTAAACCGGATCAAAGCCCGTATATAAGCCTAAAGCGAGGGAAAGAAAAACCCTAGTCTTTTTTTTTTCTCCCTCTCTCTTTCTCTTCTCTCACTCGCGGCCACTCTCTCTTAGCCTCTGCTCGTCGTTGCCAACTCCTCCTTGCTGTCAGCCACCGTCGCAAGTCACCGCCACCGCTGTTTCTCCTTCTCCCTTCGTTTCCTTGTCGCGCAGAAACATCAGTCACTTTGCGAAGCTCCTCCAGATCGAACCGTGACGAACCAGATGACGCAAAACATAACAACCTAAACCCCTATGTCTCCTCTTTCTTTTAAGACTGAGTTTGACAAGAACGGAGACTCGAGTCCTCAGATATCGCCATTCAAGTGACGAGTGTCGGATCTGCCGTTCGCCAGAAACCCTAACAGCCGCCGTCACCTTTCGGGCTCTTTTCCGGACGAACCACCGCGAACCAGGGGACATACCTATCAAATTGAAGCCCCGGAGGTCCTATTTTCGTTAAGCCAGAGTTCGCCCCGATCCAAGATCCGAGTCGGAATTTATGACAGTTCCAGTACTCGATGTTGGATCTGATTCTTCTCCACCTCCTTCACCGAGCTCCTCCGATGAGACCAGGGGCGAGCTGGACACTTCACCTTCACCGTCTCCTCCCCCTTCTCCACCGCGTAGCATACCCTAGTCCCGGTTCTCCCAGGAGACCTGGGATATGGATGTTACAAAGTGGTATCAGAGCCCATGATTAGATCGCTCTAGCGCTGTCCTAGAGTGGTCGCACCCAAAGTTTGAAAATCGTTTTTACAAAAATAAATAAAAATATTTTCTTTAAGTTATGATTTTTATTATGTACGATTTCAAACCGAGAACAACAACAACATGGACGCCGATTCAATAGTGTGTTTCCTTTCTTGTATGTTTCTGTTCTAATCTGAAGTCTAAGTTCAAGAGACGGGAAGCATCGCGCAAGAAGGTCACTCCTCTTCCTCAAGTGAAGCTTAGCAAGGAGCCGGTTGTCATCTCGTCTAATAGTGAAGCAGAAGGAGGATCCATCGGAAGAATCTTTTAGTGGCTAGGGAAAGAAAAAAATTTCGCTTTTATATAGGAGTAGAACTTAGTTTTATTTTCCATTTTCATTCTTTGATGCAATTTTGCCTTCTTAGGAATTAGTTAGTTTTCGTGTTGATTTTTGTCTCTTTTCCGATTTAGTGTTTTGCAAAAAATGTTCTACTCCTCGTTTATATTAATAAGAAAAGCATTTTTGTTTTAATAACGATTCCTTCTGGTTCTCCCTCTCGTTGTGTTTCCGTCAGCCGTTCTAGCAACCTTCTCTTTTATGTGCTTCCCCGTTTCACCGTACTAGTCTTTCCGCGCTTTCGTTCTTTTCGTGCCATTCTCTTTCTTACTTACCTGTCACCTTCTCGTTCGAATTCCGAAACGTTTCGTTCCCGTTTCGTTCTCTCACGGACTTCTTCCTTGGATTCGAGGACGAATCCTCTTCAAGGGTGGGAGAATGTGATAACCCAAACCGGTCCGATTTTAATTTTTGCCTAAACCGGATCAAAGCCCGTATATAAGCCTAAAGCGAGGGAAAGAAAAACCCTAGTCTCTTCTTTTTCTCCCTCTCTCTTTCTCTTCTCTCACTCACGGCCGCTCTCTCTTAGCCTCTGCTCGTCGTCGCCAACTCCTCCTTGCCGTCAGCCACCGTTGCAAGTCACCGCCACCGCCAACTCCTCCTTGCCGTCAGCCACCGTTGAAAATCGTTTTTACTCGATGTCGGATCTGATTCTTCTCCACCTCCTTCACCGAGCTCCTCCGACGAGACCATGGGCAAGCTGGACCCGTCACCTTCACCGTCTCCTCCCCGTTCTCTACTGCATGCAGTCAGGTGAGGACTAGCTGCTCCCATCCTCTCGTTAATACTCGTTTTAATGATGAGTTAGTCTAGTTTTAAACCATGGCTGTTAGATTTGTTTGATAGGATTAGATAAAGGTTAGGCGCTAGATTTGTGTTGCCTGCTTGATGATGATTGATGGTTGTTGGAGAATGTAGAGCAAGTGGAATTTGGAATTAATCTGATAGAACCTTAAAAAGAATTCATTGCTTGATAACCTGCTAATTTTCTCATCTATGTATTTCTGATAAGAAAGAACCCAACATCGAATGTGCATCTAAGAAAAGGAACGAGAACATTATAACATGGGTTGCTTGTGCTTGTTAAAGGATGTATGTTGTTATTAGAACTGCTAGGTTGGTGTCTGTTTTGACTTATAACAGTGAGTAGCAGTTCCCCACGGTGGGAGGTTTGCCGACCCTCAGTTGGGCTGTTTTGACTTATAACGGTGAGTAGAAGTTACCCAACGGCGAGGTCTTACCAAACCTCACATAGGCGCTGTTGTGACTTATAACGGTGAGTAGCAGTCCCTAGCGGCGGAGGTTTTGCCGAACCTCGAGTATTATGATGTGACTATGTCTGTGAGACCGTGTTGTGTGTCCATGACTGTAGATAAGTAAAGTTAGTAGTCATGTTTGAGCTTGTTTTAGGATTAGACTTTCTCTGATTTATCTCGGTTATTGTCTGACGATGGAAAGTGGTTCTCTTATGACTCATCCTCACTGGGTAATCTTTGATTACTCAATCCTCTTGCCTTGTTTCCTTTCAGGTTAGTTGGGATCGTGACGTTGTGCTGTTGTTGTTACTGGGCGTTTTCCTGGCGATCCTGTGTGCCCTCCATCGCGTAGCATACCCTAGTCCCGGTTCTCCCAGGAGACCTGGGATAGGGATGTTACAAAGTGGTATCAGAGCCCAGGATTAGATCGCTCTAGCGCTGTCCTAGAGTGGTCGCGCCCAAAATTTGAAAATCGTTTTTACAAAAATAAGTAAAAATATTTTCTTTAAGTTATGATTTTTATTATGTACGATTTCAAACCGAGAACAACAACAACATGGACGCCGATTCAATAGTGTGTTTCCTTTCTTGTATGTTTTCTGTTCTAATCTGAAGCCTAAGTTCAAGAGACGGGAAGCATCGCGCAAGAAGGTCACTCCTCTTCCTCAAGTGAAGCTTAGCAAGGAGCCGGTTGTCATCTCGTCTAATAGTGAAGCAGAAGGAGGATCCATCGGAAGAATGTTTTAGTGGCTAGGGAAAAAAAAAAATTTCGCTTTTATATAGGAGTAGAACTTAGTTTTATTTTCCATTTTCATTATTTGATGCAATTTTGCCTTCTTAGGAATTAGTTAGTTTTCGTGTTGATTTTTTGTCTCTTTTCCGATTTAGTGTTTTGCAAAAAATGTTCTACTCCTCTTTTATATTAATAAGAAAAGATTTTTTGTTTTAATAACGATTCCTTCTGGTTCTCCCTCTCGTTGTGTTTCCGTCAGCCGTTCTAGCAACCTTCTCTTTTATGTGCTTCCCCGTTTCACCGTACTAGTCTTTCCGCGCTTTCGTTCTTTTCGTGCCATTCTCTTTCTTACTTACCTGTCACCTTCTCGTTCGAATTCCGAAACGTTTCGTTCCCGTTTCGTTCTCTCACGGACTTCTTCCTTGGATTCGATGACGAATCCTCTTCAAGGGTGGGAGAATGTGATAACCCAAACCGGTCCGATTTTAATTTTTGCCTAAACCGGATCAAAGCCCGTATATAAGCCTAAAGCGAGGGAAAGAAAAACCCTAGTCTCTTCTTTTTCTCCCTCTCTCTTTCTCTTCTCTCACTCACGGCCGCTTTCTCTCAGCCTCTGCTCGTCGTCGCCAACTCCTCCTTGCCGTCAGCCACCGTCGCAAGTCACCGCCACCGGCGTTTCTCCTTCTTCATTCGTTTCCTTGTCGCGCAGAAACATCAGTCACTTTGCGAAGCTCCTCCAGATCGAACCGTGATGAACCAGATGACGCTCAACATATCAACCTGAACCCCTGTGTCTCCTCTTTCTTTCAAGACTGAGTTTGACCAGAACAGAGACTGGAGTCCTCCGATATCGCCATTCAAGTGACGAGTGTCGGATCTGCCGTTCGCCAGAAACCCTAACCACCGCCTTCACCTTTCGGGCTCTTTTTCGGAAGAACCGCCGCGAACCAGGGGATCTCGTACCTATCAAATTGAAGCCCAGGAGGTCCTATTTCCGTTAAGCCAGAGATCGCCCCGATCCGAGATCCGAGTCGGAAGTTATGACAGTTCCAGTACTCGATGTCGGATCTGATTCTTCTCCACCTCCTTCACCGAGCTCCTCCGACGAGACCAGGGGCAAGCTGGACACGTCACCTTCACCATCTCCTCCCCCATCTCCACCGCATGTAGTCAGGTGAGGACTAGCTGCTCCCATCCTCTCGTCAATACTCGTTTTAATGATGAGTTAGTCTAGTTTTAAACCATGGCTGTTAGATTTGTTTGATAGGATTAGATAAAGGTTAGGCGCTAGATTTGTGTTGCATGGTTGATGATGATTGATGGTTGATGGAGAATGTAGAGCAAGTGGAATTTGGAATTAATCTGATAGAACCTTAAAATGAATCCATTGCTTGATAACATGCTTATTTTCTCATCTATGTATTTCTGATAAGAAAGAACCCAACATCGAATGTGCATCTAAGAAAAGGAACGAGAACATTATAACATGGGTTGCTTGTGCTTGTTAAAGGATGTATGTTGTTATTAGAACTGCTAGGTTGGGGTCTGTTTTGACTTATAACAGTGAGTAGCAGTTCCCCACGGTGGGAGGTTTGCCGACCCTCAGATGGGCTGTTTTGACTTATAACGGTGAGTAGAAGTTACCCAACGGCGAGGTCTTACCAAACCTCACATAGGCGCTGTTGTGACTTATAACGGTGAGTAGCAGTCCCTAGCGGCGGAGGTTTTGCCGAACCTCGAGTATTATGATGTGACTATGTCTGTGAGACCGTGTTGTGTGTCCATGACTGTAGATAAGTAAAGTTAGTAGTCCTGTTTGAGCTTGTTTTCGGATTAGACTTTCTCTGATTTATCTCGGTTATTGTCTGACGATGGAAAGTGGGTCTCTTATGACTCATCCTCACTGGGTAATCTTTGATTACTCAACCCTCTTCCCTTGTTTCCTTTCAGGTTAGTTGGGATCGTGACGTTGTGATGTTGTTGTTACCGGGCGTTTTCCTGGTGATCCTGTGTGCCCTCCATCGCGTAGCATACCCTAGTCCCGGTTCTCCCAGGAGACCTGGGATAGGGATGTTACAAAGTGGTATCAGAGCCCAGGATTAGATCGCTCTAGCGCTGTCCTAGAGTGGTCGTGCCCAAAGTTTGAAAATCGTTTTTACAAAAATAAATAAAAATATTTTCTTTAAGTTATGATTTTTATTATGTACGATTTCAAACCGAGAACAACAACAACATGGACGCCGATTCAATAGTGTGTTTCCTTTCTTGTATGTTTTCTGTTCTAATCTGAAGCCTAAGTTCAAGAGACGGGAAGCATCGCGCAAGAAGGTCACTCCTCTTCCTCAAGTGAAGCTTAGCAAGGAGCCGGTTGTCATCTCGTCTAATAGTGAAGCAGAAGGAGGATCCATCAAAAGAATGTTTTAGTGGCTAGGGAAAAAAAAAATTTCGCTTTTATATAGGAGTAGAACTTAGTTTTATTTTCCATTTTCATTATTTGATGCAATTTTGCCTTCTTAGGAATTAGTTAGTTTTCATGTTGATTTTTGTCTCTTTTCCGATTTAGTGTTTTGCAAAAAATGTTCTACTCCTCTTTTATATTAATAAGAAAAGCATTTTTGTTTTAATAACGATTCCTTCTGGTTCTCCCTCTCGTTGTGTTTCCGTCAGCCGTTCTAGCAACCTTCTCTTTTATGTGCTTCCCCGTTTCACCGTACTAGTCTTTCCGCGCTTTCGTTCTTTTCGTGCCATTCTCTTTCTTACTTACCTGTCACCTTCTCGTTCGAATTCCGAAACATTTCGTTCCCGTTTCGTTCTCTCACGGACTTCTTCCTTGGATTCGAGGACGAATCCTCTTCAAGGGTGGGAGAATGTGATAACCCAAACCGGTCCGATTTTAATTTTTGCCTAAACCGGATCAAAGCCCATATATAAGCCTAAAGCGAGGGAAAGAAAAACCCTAGTCTCTTCTTTTTCTCCCTCTCTCTTTCTCTTCTCTCACTCACGGCCGCTCTCTCTCAGCCTCTGCTCGTCGTCGCCAAATCCTCCTTGTCGTCAGCCACCGTCGCAAGTCACCGCCACCGCCGTTTCTCCTTCTCCATTCGTTTCCTTGTCGCGCAGAAACATCAGTCACTTTGGGAAGCTCCTCCAGATCGAACCGTGACGAAACAGATGACGCTTAACATATCAACCTGAACCCATGTGTCTCCTCTTTCTTTCAAGACTGAGTTTGACCAGAACAGAGACTGGAGTCCTCCGATATCGCCATTCAAGTGACGAGTGTCGGATCTGCCGTTCGCCAGAAACCCTAACCGCCGCCGTCACCTTTCGGGCTCTTTTCCGGCTGAACCGCCGCGAACCAGGGGATCTCGTACCTATCAAATTGAAGCCCCGGAGGTCCTATTTCCGTTAAGCCAGAGATCGCCCCGATCCAAGATCCGAGTCGGAAGTTATGACAGTTCCAGTACTCGATGTCGGATCTGATTCTTCTCCACCTCCTTCACCGAGCCCCTCCGACGAGACCATGGGCAAGCTGGACCCGTCACCTTCACCGTCTCCTCCCACTTCTCCACCGCATGCAGTCAGGTGAGGACTTGCTGCTCCCATCCTCTCGTCAATACTCGTTTTAATGATGAGTTAGTCTAGTTTTAAACCATGGCTGTTAGATTTGTTTGATAGGATTAGATAAAGGTTAGGCGCTAGATTTGTGTTGCCTGCTTGATGATGATTGATGGTTGTTGGAGAATGTAGAGCAAGTGGAATTTGGAATTAATCTGATAGAACCTTAAAAAGAATTCATTGCTTGATAACCTGCTAATTTTCTCATCTATGTATTTCTGATAAGAAAGAACCCAACATCGAATGTGCATCTAAGAAAAGGAACGAGAACATTATAACATGGGTTGCTTGTGCTTGTTAAAGGATGTATGTTGTCATTAGAACTGCTAGGTTGGGGTCTGTTTTGACTTATAACAGTGAGTAGCAGTTCCCCACGGTGGGAGGTTTGCCGACCCTCAGATGGGCTGTTTTGACTTATAACGGTGAGTAGAAGTTACCCAACGGCGAGGTCTTACCAAACCTCACATAGGCGCTGTTGTGACTTATAACGGTGAGTAGCAGTCCCTAGCGGCGGAGGTTTTGCCGAACCTCGAGTATTATGATGTGACTATGTCTGTGAGACCGTGTTGTGTGTCCATGACTGTAGATAAGTAAAGTTAGTAGTCCTGTTTGAGCTTGTTTTTGGATTAGACTTTCTCTGATTTATCTCGGTTATTGTCTGACGATGGAAAGTGGGTCTCTTATGACTCATCCTCACTGGGTAATCTTTGATTACTCAACCCTCTTGCCTTGTTTCCTTTCAGGTTAGTTGGGATCGTGACGTTGTGCTGTTGTTGTTACCGGGCGTTTTCCTGGCGATCCTGTGTGCCCTCCATCGCGTAGCATACCCTAGTCCCGGTTCTCCCAGGAGACCTGGGATAGGGATGTTACAAAGTGGTATCAGAGCCCAGGATTAGATCGCTCTAGCGCTGTCCTAGAGTGGTCGCGCCCAAAGTTTGAAAATCGTTTTTACAAAAATAAATAAAAATATTTTCTTTAAGTTATGATTTTTATTATGTACGATTTCAAACCGAGAACAACAACAACATGGACGCCGATTCAATAGTGTGTTTCCTTTCTTGTATGTTTTCTGTTCTAATCTGAAGCCTAAGTTCAAGAGACGGGAAGCATCGCGCAAGAAGGTCACTCCTCTTCCTCAAGTGAAGCTTAGCAAGGAGCCGGTTGTCATCTCGTCTAATAGTGAAGCAGAAGGAGGATCCATCGGAAGAATCTTTTAGTGGCTAGGGAAAAAAAAAATTTCGCTTTTATATAGGAGTAGAACTTAGTTTTATTTTCCATTTTCATTCTTTGATGCAATTTTGCCTTCTTAGGAATTAGTTAGTTTTCGTGTTGATTTTTGTCTCTTTTCCGATTTAGTGTTTTGCAAAAAATGTTCTACTCCTCTTTTATATTAATAAGAAAAGCTTTTTTGTTTTAATAACGATTCCTTCTGGTTCTCCCTCTCGTTGTGTTTCCGTCAGCCGTTCTAGCAACCTTCTCTTTTATGTGCTTCCCTGTTTCACCGTACTAGTCTTTCCGCGCTTTCGTTCTTTTCGTGCCATTCTCTTTCTTATTTACCTGTCACCTTCTCGTTCGAATTCCGAAACGTTTCGTTCCCGTTTCGTTCTCTCACGGACTTCTTCCTTGGATTCGAGGACGAATCCTCTTCAAGGGTGGGAGAATGTGATAACCCAAACCGGTCCGATTTAAATTTTTGCCTAAACCGGATCAAAGCCCGTATATAAGCCTAAAGCGAGGGAAAGAAAAACCCTAGTCTCTTCTTTTTCTCCCTCTCTCTTTCTCTTCTCTCACCCACGGCCGCTTTCTCTCAGCCTCTGCTCGTCGTCGCCAACTCCTCAATGCCGTCAGCCACCGTCGCAAGTCACCGCCACCGGCGTTTCTCCTTCTTCATTCGTTTCCTTGTCGCGCAGAAACATCAGTCACTTTGCGAAGCTCCTCCAGATCGAACCGTGACGAACCAGATGACGCTCAACATATCAACCTGAACCCCTGTGTCTCCTCTTTCTTTCAAGACTGAGTTTGACCAGAACAGAGACTGGAGTCCTCCGATATCGCCATTCAAGTGACGAGTGTCGGATCTGCCGTTCGCCAGAAACCCTAACCACCGCCGCCACCTTTCGGGCTCTTTTCCGGAAGAACCGCCGCAAACCAGGGGATCTCGTACCTATCAAATTGAAGCCCCGGAGGTCCTATTTCCGTTAAGCCAGAGATCGCCCCGATCCGAGATCCGAGTCGGAAGTTATGACAGTTCCAGTACTCGATGTCGGATCTGATTCTTCTCCACCTCCTTCACCGAGCTCCTCCGACGAGACCAGGGGCAAGCTGGACACGTCACCTTCACCATCTCCTCCCCCATCTCCACCGCATGTAGTCAGGTGAGGACTAGCTGCTCCCATCCTCTCGTCAATACTCGTTTTAATGATGAGTTAGTCTAGTTTTAAACCATGGCTGTTAGATTTGTTTGATAGGATTAGATAAAGGTTAGGCGCTAGATTTGTGTTGCCGGGTTGATGATGATTGATGGTTGTTGGAGAATGTAGAGCAAGTGGAATTTGGAATTAATCTGATAGAACCTTAAAATTAATCCATTGCTTGATAACATGCTTATTTTCTCATCAATGTATTTCTGATAAGAAAGAAGCCAACGTCGAATGTGCATCTAAGAAAAGGAACGAGAACATTATAACATGGGTTGCTTGTGCTTGTTAAAGGATGTATGTTGTTATTAGAACTGCTAGGTTGGGGTCTGTTTTGACTTATAACAGTGAGTAGCAGTTCCCCACGGTGGGAGGTTTGCCGACCCTCAGATGGGCTATTTTGACTTATAACGGTGAGTAGCAGTTACCCAACGGTGAGGTCTTACCAAACCTCACATAGGCGCTGTTGTGACTTATAACGGTGAGTAGCAGTCCCTAGCGGCGGAGGTTTTTCCGAACCTNAAAAAGAATCCATTGCTTGATAACCTGCTTATTTTCTTATATATGTATTTCTGATAAGAAAGAACCCAACATCGAATGTGCATCTAAGAAAAGGAACGAGAACATTATAACATGGGTTGCTTGTGCTTGTTAAAGGATGTATGTTGTTATTAGAACTGCTAGGTTGGGGGCTGTTTTGACTTATAACAGTGAGTAGCAGTTCCCCACGGTGGGAGGTTTGCCGACCCTCAGATGGGCTGTTTTGACTTATAACGGTGAGTAGCAGTTACCCAACGGTGAGGTCTTACCAAACCTCACATAGGCGCTGTTGTGACTTATAACGGTGAGTAGCAGTCCCTAGCGGCGGAGGTTTTTCCGAACCTCGAGTATTATGATGTGACTATGTCTGTGAGACCGTGTTGTGTGTCCATGACTGTAGATAAGTAAAGTTAGTAGTCCTGTTTGAGCTTGTTTTAGGATTAGACTTTCTCTGATTTATCTCGGTTATTGTCTGACGATGGAAAGTGGGTCTCTTATGACTCAGCCTCACTGGGTAATCTTTGATTACTCAACCCTCTTCCCTTGTTTCCTTTCAAGTTAGTTGGGATCGTGACGTTGTTACCGGGCGTTTTCCTGGCGATCCTGTGTGCCCTCCATCGCGTAGCATACCCTAGTCCCGGTTCTCCCAGGAGACCTAGGATAGGGATGTTACAAAGTGGTATCAGAGCCCATGATTAGATCGCTCTAGCGCTGTCCTAGAGTGGTCGCGCCCAAAGTTTGAAAATCGTTTTTACAAAAATAAATAAAAATATTTTCTTTAAGTTATGATTTTTATTATGTACGATTTCAAACCGAGAACAACAACAACATGGACGCCGATTCAATAGTGTGTTTCCTTTCTTGTATATTTTCTGTTCTAATATGAAGCCTAAGTTCAAGAGACGGGAAGCATCGCGCAAGAAAGTCACTCCTCTTCCTCTAGTGAAGCTTAGTAAGGAGCCGGTTGTCATCTCGTCTAATAGTGAAGCAGAGGGAGGATCCATCGGAAGAATGTTTTAGTGGCTAGGGAAAAAAAAAATTTCGCTTTTATATAGGAGCAGAACTTAGTTTTATTTTCCATTTTCATTCTTTGATGCAATTTTGCCTTCTTAGGAATTAGTTAGTTTTCGTGTTGATTTTTGTCTCTTTTCCGATTTAGTGTTTTGCAAAAAATGTTCTACTCCTCTTTTATATTAATAAGAAAAGCATTTTTGTTTTAATAACGATTCCTTCAGGTTCTCCCTCTCGTTGTGTTTCCGTCAGCCGTTCTAGCAACCTTCTCTTTTATGTGCTTCCCCGTTTCACCGTACTAGTCTTTCCGCGCTTTCGTTCTTTTCGTGCCATTCTCTTTCTTACTTACCTGTCACCTTCTCGTTCGAATTCTGAAACGTTTCGTTCCCGTTTTGTTCTCTCACGGACTTCTTCCTTGGATTCGAGGACGAATCCTCTTCAAGGGTGGGAGAATGTGATAACCCAAACCGGTCCGATTTTAATTTTTGCCTAAACCGGATCAAAGCCCGTATATAAGCCTAAAGCGAGCGAAAGAAAAACCCTAGTTGTTAGAGGGGGGATTAGCACCCCCTGGTTTAACTCGGTTCGAACCGAGATCGGTTCAATCAAGACCGGTTNTCAGCCTCTGCTCGTCGTCGCCAACTCCTCCTTGCCGTCAGCCACCGTCGCAAGTCACCGCCACCGCCGTTTCTCCTTCTCCCTTCGTTTCCTTGTCGCGCAGAAACATCAGTCACTTTGCGAAGCTCCTCCAGATCGAACCGTGACGAACCAGATGATGCAAAACATATCAACCTGAACCCCTGTGTCTCCTCTTTCTTTCAAGACTGAGTTTGACCAGAACAGAGACTGGAGTCCTCCGATATCGCCAATCAAGTGACGAGTGTCGGATCTGCCGTTCGCCAAAAACCCTAACCGCCGCCGTCACCTTTCGGGCTCTTTTCCGGACGAACAGCCACGAACCAGGGGATCTCGTACCTATCAAATTGAAGCCCCGGAGGTCCTATTTCCGTTAAGCCAGAGATCGCCCCGATCCGAGATTCGAGTCGGAAGTTATGACAGTTCCAGTACTCGATGTCGGATCTGATTCTTCTCCACCTCCTTCACCGAGCTCCTCCGACGAGACCAGGGGCAAGCTGGAAACGTCACCTTCACCGTCTCCTCCCCCTTCTCCACCGCATGCAGTCAGGTGAGGACTTGCTGCTCCCATCCTCTCGTCAATACTCGTTTTATTGATGCGTTAGTCTAGTTTTAAACCATGGCTGTTAGATTTGTTTGATAGGATTAGATAAAGGTTAGGCGCTAGATTTGTGTTGCCTGCTTGATGATGATTGATGGTTGTTGGAGAATGTAGAGAAAGTGGAATTTGGAATTAATATGATAGAACCTTAAAAAGAATCCATTGCTTGATAACCTGCTTATTTTCTCATCTATGTATTTCTGATAAGAAAGAACCCAACATCGAATGTGCATCTAAGAAAAGGAACGAGAAAATTATAACATGGGTTGCTTGTGCTTGTTAAAGGATGTATGTTGTTATTTGAACTGCTAGGTTGGGGGCTGTTTTGACTTATAACAGTGAGTAGCAGTTCCCCACGGTGGGAGGTTTACCGACCCTCAGATGGGCTGTTTTGACTTATAACGGTGAGTAGCAGTTACCCAACGGTGAGGTCTTACCAAACCTCACATAGGCGCTGTTGTGACTTATAACGGTGAGTAGCAGTCCCTAGAGGCGGAGGTTTTGCCGAACCTCGAGTATTACGATGTGACTATGTCTGTGAGACGGTGTTGTGTGTCCATGACTGTAGATAAGTAAAGTTAGTAGTCCTGTTTGAGCTTGTTTTAGGATTATACTTTCTCTGATTTATCTCGGTTATTGTCTGACGATGGAAAGTGGGTCTCTTATGACTCATCCTCACTTGGTAATCTTTGATTACTCAACCCTCTTCCCTTGTTTCCTTTCAGGTTAGTTGGGATCGTGACGTTGTGTTGTTGTTGTTACCGGGCGTTTTCCTGGCGATCCTGTGTGCCCTCCATCGCGTAGCATACCCTAGTCCCGGTTCTCCCAGGAGACCTGGGATAGGGATGTTACAAAGTGGTATCAGAGCCCAGGATTAGATCGCTCTAGCGCTGTCCTAGAGTGGTCGCTCCCAAAGTTTGAAAATCGTTTTTACAAAAATAAATAAAAATATTTTCTTTAAGTTATGATTTTTATTATGTACGATTTCAAACCGAGAACAACAACAACATGGACGCCGATTCAATAGTGTGTTTCCTTTCTTGTATGTTTTCTGTTCTAATCTGAAGCCTAAGTTCAAGAGACGGGAAGCATCGCGCAAGAAGGTCACTCCTCTTCCTCAAGTGAAGCTTAGTAAGGAGCCGGTTGTCATCTCGTCTAATAGTGAAGCAGAAGTAGGAGTAGAACATAGTTTTATTTTCCATTTTCATTCTTTGATGCAATTTTGCCTTCTTAGGAATTAGTTAGTTTTCGTGTTGATTTTTGTCTCTTTTCCGATTTAGTGTTTTGTAAAAAATGTTCTACTCCTCTTTTATATTAATAAGAAAAGCATTTTTGTTTTAATAACAATTCCTTCAGGTTCTTTTCGTGCCATTCTCTTTCTTACTTACCTGTCACCTTCTCGTTCGAATTCCGAAACGTTTCGTTCCCGTTTCGTTCTCTCACTGACTTCTTCCTTTAATTCGAGGACGAATCCTCTTCAAGGGTGGGAGAATGTGATAACTCAAACCGGTCCGATTTTAATTTTTGCCTAAACCGGATCAAAGCCCGTATATAAGACTAAAGCGAGGGAAAGAAAAACCCTAGTCTCTTCTTTTTCTCCCTCTCTCTTTCTCTTCTCTCACTCACGGCCGCTCTCTCTCAGCCTCTTCTTGTCGTCGCCAAATCCTCCTTGCCGTCAGCCACCGTCGCAAGTCACCGCCACCGCCGTTTCTCCTTCTCCATTCGTTTCCTTGTCGCGCAGAAACATCAGTCAATTTGCGAAGCTCCTCCAGATCGAACAGTGACGAACCAGATGACGCTTAACATATCAACCTGAATCCCTGTGTCTCCTCTTTCTTTCAAGACTGAGTTTGACCAGAACAGAGACTGGAGTCCTCCGATATCGCCATTCAAGTGACGAGTGTCGGATCTGCCGTTCGCCAGAAACCCTAACCGCCGCCATCACCTTTCGGGCTCTTTTCCGAACGAACCGCCACGAACCAGGGGATCTCGTACCTATCAAATTGAATCCCCGGAGGTCCTATTTCCGTTAAGCCAGAGATCGCCCCGATCCGAGATCCGAGTCGGAATTTATGACAGTTCCAGTACTCGATGTCGGATCTGATTATTCTCCACCTCCTTCACCGAGCTCCTCCGACGAGACCAGGGGCGAGCTGGACACGTCACCTTCACCGTCTCCTCCCCTTTCTCCACCGCATGCAGTCAGGTGAGGACTAGCTGCTCCCATCCTCTCGTCAATACTCGTTTTAATGATGCGTTAGTCTAGGTTTAAACCATGGCTGTTAGATTTGTTTGCTAGGATTAGATAAAGGTTAGGCGCTAGATTTGTGTTGCCTGCTTGATGATGATTGATGGTTGTTGGAGAATGTAAAGCAAGTGGAATTTGGAATTAATCTGATAGAACCTTAAAAAGAATCCATTGCTTGATAACCTGCTTATTTTCTCATCTATGTATTTCTGATAAGAAAGAACCCAACATCGAATGTGCATCTAAGAAAAGGAACGAGAACATTATAACATGGGTTGCTTGTGCTTGTTAAAGGATGTATGTTGTTATTAGAACTTCTAGGTTGGGGGCTGTTTTAACTTATAACAGTGAGTAGCAGTTCCCCACGGTGGGAGGTTTGCCGACCCTCAGATGGGCTGTTTTGACTTATAACGGTGAGTAGCAGTTACCCAACGGCGAGGTCTTACCAAACCTCACATAGGCGCTGTTGTGACTTATAACGGTGAGTAGCAGTCCCTAGCGGCGGAGGTTTTGCCGAACCTCGAGTATTATGATGTGACTATGTCTGTGAGACCGTGTTGTGTGTCCATGACTGTAGATAAGTAAAGTTAGTAGTCCTGTTTGAGCTTGTTTTAGGATTAGACTTTCTCTGATTTATCTCGGTTATTGTTTGACGATGGAAAGTGGGTCTCTTATGACTCATCCTCACTGGGTAATCTTTGATTACTCAACCCTCTTCCCTTGTTTCCTTTCAGGTTAGTTGGGATCGTGTTGTTGTGCTGTTGTTGTTACCGGGCGTTTTCGTGGCGATCCTGCGTGCCCTCCATCGCGTAGCATACCATAGTCCTGGTTCTCCCAGGAGACCTGGGATAGGGATGTTACAAAGTGGTATCAGAGCCCAGGATTAGATCGCTCTAGCGCTGTCCTAGAGTGGTCGCGCCCAAAGTTTGAAAATCGTTTTTACAAAAATAAATAAAAATATTTTCTTTAAGTTATGATTTTTATTATGTACGATTTCAAACCGAGAACAACAACAACATGGACGCCGATTCAATAGTGTGTTTCCTTTCTTGTATGTTTTCTGTTCTAATCTGAAGCCTAAGTTCAAGAGACGGGAAGCATCGCGCAAGAAGGTCACTCCTCTTCCTCAAGTGAAGCTTAGCAAGGAGCCGGTTGTCATCTCGTCTAATAGTGAAGCAGAAGGAGGATCCATCGGAAGAATCTTTTAGTGGCTAGGGAAAAAAAAAATTTCGCTTTTATATAGGAGTAGAACTTAGTTTTATTTTCCATTTTCATTCTTTGATGCAATTTTGCCTTCTTAGGAATTAGTTAGTTTTCGTGTTGATTTTTGTCTCTTTTCCGATTTAGTGTTTTGCAAAAAATGTTCTACTCCTCTTTTATATTAATAAGAAAAGCTTTTTTGTTTTAATAACGATTCCTTCTGGTTCTCCCTCTCGTTGTGTTTCCGTCAGCCGTTCTAGCAACCTTCTCTTTTATGTGCTTCCCCGTTTCAACCGAGCTTCAACAGTTCGTATTTACTTAGCCAAACTTTATGTTTGCCGAGCTTCAACAGTTCGTATTTACTTAGCCAAACTTTATGTTTGCCGAACTCCAAAAGTTCGTATTTACTTAAGCCAAATTTTATGTTTGCCGACTCCAACGGTTCGTATTTTCAAGTCAAACTTCAAGTCTGCCGAACTCCAACAGTTCGAATTTTTTAAAAGCCAAACTTTATGTTTGCCGAACTCCAACAGTTCGTATTTTTGAGCCAAACTTTATGTTTGCCGAACTCCAACAGTTCGTATCTTTTAAGTCAAACTTTACGTTTGCCGAACTCCAACAGTTCGTATCTTTTAAGTCAAACTTTCTGTTTGCCGAACTACAACAGTTCGTACAATAGATCACAACGGTCTCCATATCAACGTCCTGGCCAGACGAAAAAGCCGATCTTAGCTCGCACGCATCCTCATGGTGCAATGGATAATACACCTTCCACATTCAAAGCCGAGATCAGTCTCGCACCAAATTCTCAGATTATCCGAGCCAAATAAGCCGAGCCCGTCTCGCACACTCGGATTCAATGTGAGAAACCTAGAGCATATTAAGATGAGCTGTTCACGTACTCTTAAAACTAAACTCTAGGGCCAAGTCGAACGTCATTCCTCGCAAATCTAAGCCGATTTCTCAACAGTCGCAAAACTAGTAAGCTGTTTTCTCAACAATCGCAAAACCAGTAAGCCGGTTTCTCAACAATCGCAAAACCGATAAGCCGATCTACAAAATGGATTGCCGACCTCGAACAGGTTCAGTCTAACTTGTCCTCTTCACCCGGCTAAGACTGTACTGTTTACAGCACCACTATGTACGACAAGTTTGAGAAGTTCGTATAAAGTACGACTTCAAAATATATCAAGACACGATGCAGAAAACAACTAAGTACAACATTCAAGGAAAAGAAGATCGATAAAAATCAGATTCATAAAAAGCCCCTCGGGCAAAACAACAAAACGGATACCGGACTTTAAAATCCCTCCGGTCCAAGAGGTCAAGTTATAAGCCCATTCGGGCAAAAGAAAACTAAACATATTACAAAAAAAAGGGGGCTTAGACATTTTGCTTCCGCATCGCATCAGCGCGGTCAGCCGACATGGAAGCCTGATTGGATCCGAACTCATCGAGGCCCGGTGGAACCTCATTTCCCATCGACGTCGAAACCTCTGGACGCACCGGATCACTAAATGGCGTGACAACCAAATCCGCCACATCCAGCTCACGGAGGTCGATCGCGGCATATTCCTTCGTCTTTTCAGCCTTAAGCTTCTCGAGCCGGTCGATACGAGACGAAGGGACAACAATGCCGTGCTTCTTCTTGAGGCCCTCACAGAAATCAAGTACTCCCTGAACCTGATTGATAACGAGGAACGGTTTCTTCGCCTGTTCAACCGCCGACAAATGGTCCTTTACCTTCTGGAGCCGGACTTGGCACTTTTCAGTGACCGCTTTCCTCCTGGAGATCTGCTGGGTACGACCAGCCCTCAATCGCGAAGTTTCCGCGAACAGCTTTATTGAGAGAGCGTCTTTTTCCAACTCCAGCTCGGCTTTGGATCTCTTAAGTGCCGCAATCTCGCGAGTTAGTTGGTCTACCGCACGATCGCCTGCCTCCACTCGGTCCTCGGATATGTGCAGCTCCTTGCGAAGCTCCGCCGCTTGAACCCTCGCCTTGAAAGCTTTACGGCGCGATTCTCCGAGCTCGCGGTCGTAAGACCCGACTATCTCGTTCGTCTGAGCAACCATCTGCGGAAATAACGAACTTTAAAAATAAGCAATCGAAAGAAAAAGGATAACGAACTTAAAAGGAAAGGCTTTTACCTCGGCAGTGGTCCGAGCCAGTTTCTTGAAGGCCTCGGACTTATGGAGGCAGTCTGCCGGGGGGAGAAAATCCGGTCCAAAACTCAAACGCCGATATGATTCGACATAATCCTAGGAATTCTCAACCTCGGGATCTAACGTCTGACGCCTCTTTGGCACTGGAGAGCTGTCCGATAGGACAATTGTATCTCCATCAGCTGGTTGGGACTCGGTAATCCCCTCGCCGCCTTCGCCATCTTCGGCGTGTTCGGTACCAACTCCAGCAGTTGAACCAGCAGCCTGCCGAGACCCCCTTTTCGCTTTCTTTTTCCTCTTCCTCTCAGCTGGAAGAGAAGTGTTTTCCCCAGCAGGAACATCCCCCTGACCGACCTCTTCGACTGGAGCCTCCGGGTTTGCCTGTTCGGTCGCTGAAGGAGCCCGATCCCCAGCAGGAACTTCATCTCGGCCGACCTCTTCATCAACGGCCGTAGCCTCGGGATTCGCCTGGTCATCAGACAAGGGAATGTCCACGTCCATCTCGTCGCCGTCCATCTCGGCTGAAAGATTGGGGATATCATCGAACTTCATTTTTCTCCGACGAGACGGGTTTGCTGAGAAAAGAAGCAACAGATAAATAAAAAGAAGATCGGTATCAGCGAGCTGCGAAGAAAAGTTTGCCGACTTACCTTTAAGAGCTCTTTTCGCTTTTAAATCGAGCTTCTCCTGGTAGGCTTCAGGCCACCGAGCTTTCCCTGCAGCACTTAGTTGCTTCACGTGGGCAAAGGTGAATCCCGGCGTGGTAATAAGGAAGTCCGGTATGTGACGATCTGAAAAGGAGAAGAAAGAATATAACTTAGGCAAAATAAAGCACTAAAGAAAATCAAGAACGAATATCTACCAATAGGCGTCCTCCACTGAGTTCGGTAACTCCCATCTGGACGCTCAACGGAAGATTCGTCGATCTTCACATAAAAGTACCGAGCATTCCAGTTATTTACTTTGCTCGGTTTGTTTCCAGTAACGAGATCACACTCCGGCTTCGCATTAGCCGATAGGTACCAGGGTTTCGCCTTCGATAGATTTACCCGAAATAGCCTCTCAAAAATCTTGGCTGTAATAGGAATACCGCACTCCTCTCCGAGCGAAAGGAGACCCATAAGGTTTATTACCGTGGCCGGCATTAACTGGGAGATCGCAATATGACGCCTCTTGCAATACTTATAGAAGAGCCCGGGAATGGAAAACTGAAGACCACAGCTTCTGAAATACTCCTCATAAACGCATATATAACCAGCAGGTGTGTCCCACGGGCGGTCGTTAGCTTTCGGGATCTTGAAAAGCAAGTCGTTTGGAGCACCGCACCTCTCTAAAGTAACTTGGATGGTCTCTGCGGTCGATCGAGACGATCCGATACTTACGGGTTTCTCAACAACCCGCCTAGTAGCCGATACAGGATCATCGCCCCCTATGTCCTGACAAATTGCTGGCGAATCAGCACGATCGTCTACGCAAGCGGCATCGTCACCTTCCGCCAGCCGAACTGCGAATTCGTGATCCGCCCGAACCTGATCATCCAATTCGGCAGCCTCCCCTTCAATCTCATCTTCGTCAATAAGGTGAGGAATCTCGACGGTCACCCTCGGGTTACTCGGTCCGGCATCAGAACAACGAAAATCGCGATCGGTCGACTCTCGACGAACATCATCCGAATCCGGATTGGAGCTACCAACTAACGGCTCAAGATCTGGGGATTTCAGCGGCGAAGTTCGGTCACCAACAAAAGACGAAGAGGTCCTCGGATCCATATCGATCAAAAAGAAGAACACAACGAAGAGCTCGAAAATCTTCAAGCGGACCGGAGAAATCACGGCGGAAAGGATGATAGGAGAACGGAAAATAAACAAATTCTAGAGAGAAGGGAGAGCTCTAGAGAGGGAAAGAAGAAATACCTTTTCGAAGAAAATAAACAGAAGTGAGAAATGAGGAAGGATCGAGCGATATTTATAAAGAAAAAAGTAATGATGATGGTTCCTCGAAGTACGCGATCGAAGAAGACAAATTGACGCGCGGTTCTTCGAATTCTGTAGCCGAAGAATACGAATCGACGCCCCCTTCCCGAGAAAAATCAGCCGAACTCAAAAATTCAAAAGACTAGTCAAACCGCGAGAATTCCGATCTTCATTCTCGAAAGAAATTCGCCGAACTCTAAATGGAATCTGATCAGATCATACCGATCTCAGTTTTAACCGAGCTAAAGAATACTCCCCAAAAATTCACCGAACTCATAAACTCCCTCGCCGAACTGAGGGGGGGACCAATTGTTAGAGGGGGGATTAGCACCCCCTGGTTTAACTCGGTTCGAACCGAGATCGGTTCAATCAAGACCGGTTTACGATGGTTCGGATCGAAGACAAGTCGGCCCGAAAACGTTGGGCCGAGCTCGGAATCTCGCTGAAAGCCCATCTCGGCTACCGATCTAGGCCCATCACAAGCCCGGTTCATTACAACAGATGAAACCGGAATATTTCCCTTTTCCCACCGATCTCGGAAAAGGAAATATTCTCTTTGGTCGACTCTTCGAGATATCAGGAACTTATCCTTATCTCGGAGAGAAAACCGGAAGATTTCCTTTTCCTAATCAAACTCGGAAAAGGAGAAATCTTCCGTTCGACCGCCTCAAAGACACTATAAATAAAGGAGGAGGCTCATTCATCAAAATCGTCCACAACTTCCGGAGAGACAGAGAATACGAGAGAGCTCATTACCGATCTCGAACCCTTTTTTGTCTTTGCCTTTTTACTTAAACTTTGTTGTAACGCCGACTTAGATCAATAAACGAGATTCCGACTAAAAGTACTGTTTTACCCTTTTTGTGTGATTTACGGATCAACACTAGTCTCTTCTTTTCCTCCCTCTCTCTTTCTCTTCTCTCACTCACGGCCGCTCTCTCTCAGCCTATGCTCGTCGTCGCCAACTCCTCCTTGCCGTCAGCCACCGTCGCAAGTCACCGCCACCGCCGTTTCTCCTTCTCCATTTGTTTCCTTGTCGCGCAGAAACATCAGTCACTTTGCCAAGCTCCTCCAGATCGAACTGTGACGAACCAGATGACGCTAAACATATCAACCTGAACCCCTGTGTCTCCTCTTTCTTTCAAGACTGAGTTTGACCAGAACAGAGACTGGAGTCCTCCGATATCGCCATTCAAGTGACGAGTGTCGGATCTGCCGTTCGCCAGAAACCCTAACCACCACCGTCACCTTTCGGGCTCTTTTCCGGACGAACCGCCGCGAACCAGGGGATCTCGTATCTATCAAATTGAAGCCCCGGAGGTCCTATTTCCGTTAAGCCAGAGATCGCCCCGATCCGAGATCCGAGTCGGAAGTTATGACAGTTCCAGCACTCGATGTCGGATCTGATTCTTCTCCACCTCCTTCACCGAGCTCCTCCGACGAGATCAGGGGCAAGCTGGACACGTCACCTTCACCGTCTCCTCCCCCTTCTCCACCGCATGCAGTCAGGTGAGGACTAGCTGCTGCTCCCATCCTCTCGTCAACACTCGTTTTAATGATGAGTTAGTCTAGTTTTAAACCATGGCTGTTAGATTTGTTTGATAGGATTAGATAAAGGTTAGGCGCTAGATTTGTGTTGCCGGGTTGATGATGATTGATGGTTGTTGGAGAATGTAGAGCAAGTGGAATTTGGAATAAATCTGATAGAACCTTAAAAAGAATCCATTGCTTAATAACCTGCTTATTTTCTCATCTATGTATTTCTGATAAGAAAGAACCCAACATCGAATGTGCATCTAAGAAAAAGAACGAGAACTTTATAACATGGGTTGCTTGTGCTTGTTAAAGGATGTATGTTGTTATTAGAACTACTAGGTTGGGGGCTGTTTTGACTTATAACAGTGAGTAGCAGTTCCCCACGGTGGGAGGTTTGCCGACCCTCAGATGGGCTATTTTAACTTATAACGGTGAGTAGCAGTTACCCAACGGTGAGGTCTTACCAAACCTCACATAGGCGCTGTTGTGACTTATAACGGTGAGTAGCAGTCCCTATCGGCGGAGGTTTTGCGGAACCTCGAGTATTATGATGTGACTATGTCTGTGAGACCGTGTTGTGTGTCCATGACTGTAGATAAGTAAAGTTAGTAGTCCTGTTTGAGCTTGTTTTAGGATTAGACTTTCTCTGATTTATCTCGGTTATTGTCTGACGATGGAAAGTGGGTCTCTTATGACTCAGCCTCACTGGGTAATCTTTGATTACTCAACCCTCTTCCCTTGTTTCCTTTCAAGTTAGTTGGGATCGTGACGTTGTGTTGTTGTTGTTACCGGGCGTTTTCCTGGCGATCCTGTGTGCCCTCCATCGCGTAGCATACCCTAGTCCCGGTTCTCCCAGGAGACCTAGGATAGGGATGTTACAAAGTGGTATCAGAGCCCATGATTAGATCGCTCTAGCGCTGTCCTAGAGTGGTCGCGCCCAAAGTTTGAAAATCGGTTTTACAAAAATAAATAAAAATATTTTCTTTAAGTTATGATTTTTATTATGTACGATTTCAAACCGAGAACAACAACAACATGGACGCCGATTCAATAGTGTGTTTCCTTTCTTGTATATTTTCTGTTCTAATCTGAAGCCTAAGTTCAAGAGACGGGAAGCATCGCGCAAGAAAGTCACTCCTCTTCCTCAAGTGAAGCTTAGTAAGGAGCCAGTTGTCATCTCGTCTAATAGTGAAGCAGAGGGAGGATCCATCGGAAGAATGTTTTAGTGGCTAGGGAAAAAAAAAATTTCGCTTTTATATAGGAGTAGAACTTAGTTTTATTTTCCATTTTCATTCTTTGATGCAATTTTGCCTTCTTAGGAATTAGTTAGTTTTCGTGTTGATTTTTGTCTCTTTTCCGATTTAGTGTTTTGCAAAAAATGTTCTACTCCTCTTTTATATTAATAAGAAAAGCATTTTTGTTTTAATAACGATTCCTTCTGGTTCTCCCTCTCGTTGTGTTTCCGTCAGCCGTTCTAGCAACCTTCTCTTTTATGTGCTTCCCCGTTTCACCGTACTAGTCTTTCCGCGCTTTCGTTCTTTTCGTGCCATTCTCTTTCTTACTTACCTGTCACCTTCTCGTTCGAATTCCGAAACGTTTCGTTCCCGTTTCGTTCTCTCACGGACTTCTTCCTTGGATTCGAGGACGAATCCTCTTCATGGGTGGGAGAATGTGATAACCCAAACCGGTCCGATTTTAATTTTTGCCTAAACCGGATCAAAGCCCGTATATAAGCCTAAAGCGAGGGAAAGAAAAACCCTAGTCTCTTTTTTTTCTCCCTCTCTCTTTCTCTTCTCTCACTCGCGGCCGCTCTCTCTCATCCTCTGCTCGTCGTTGCCAACTCCTCCTTGCCGTCAGCCACCGTCGCAAGTCACCGCCACCGCCGTTTCTCCCTCTCCCTTCGTTTCCTTGTCGCGCAGAAACATCAGTCACTTTGCGAAGCTCCTCCAGATCGAACCGTGACGAACCAGATGACGCATAAAATATCAACCTGAACCCCTGTATCTCCTATTTCTTTCAAGACTGAGTTTGAACAAAACGGAGACTCGAGTCCTCAGATATCGCCATTCAAGTGACGAGTGTCGTTCGCCAGAAACCCTAACCGCCGCCGTCACCTTTCGGGCTCTTTTCCGGACGAACCGCCGCGAACCAAGGGAGCCAGAACCTATCAAATTGAAGCCCCGTAGGTTCTATTTCCGTTAAGCCAGAGATCGCCCCGATCCGAGATCCGAGTCGGAAGTTATGACAGTTCCAGTACTCGATGTTGGATCTGATTCTTCTCCACCTCCTTCACCGAGCTCCTACGACGAGACCAGGGGCGAGCTGGACACGTCACCTTGACCGTCTCCTCCCCCTTCTCCACCGCATGCAGTCAGGTGAGGACTAGCTGCTCCCATCCTCTCGTCAATACTCGTTTTAATGATGCGTTAGTCTAGTTTTAAACCATGGCTGTTAGATTGGTTTGCTAGGATTAGATAAAGGTTAGGCGCTAGATTTGTGTTGCCTGCTTGATGATGATTGATGGTTGTTGGAGAATGTAGAGCAAGTGGAATTTGGAATTAATCTGATAGAACCTTAAAAAGAATCCATTGCTTGATAACCTGCTTATTTTCTTATATATGTATTTCTGATAAGAAAGAACCCAACATCGAATGTGCATCTAAGAAAAGGAACGAGAACATTATAACATGGGTTGCTTGTGCTTGTTAAAGGATGTATGTTGTTATTAGAACTGCTAGGTTGGGGGCTGTTTTGACTTATAACGGTGAGTAGCAGTTCCCCACGGTGGGAGGTTTGCCGACCCTCAGATGGGCTGTTTTGACTTATAACGGTGAGTAGCAGTTACCCAACGGCGAGGTCTTACCAAACCTCACATAGGCGCTGTTGTGACTTATAACGGTGAGTAGCAGTCCCTAGCGGCGGAGGTTTTGCCGAACCTCGAGTATTACGATGTGACTATGTCTGTGAGACACCGTGTTGTGTGTCCATGACTGTAGATAAGTAAAGTTTGAGCTTGTTTTAGGATTAGAATTTCTCTGATTTATCTCGGTTATTGTCTGACGATGGAAAGTGGGTCTCTTATGACTCATCCTCACTGGGTAATCTTTGATTACTCAACCCTCTTCCCTTGTTTCCTTTCAGGTTAGTTGGGATCGTGACGTTGTGCTGTTGTTGTTACCGGGCGTTTTCATGGCGATCCTGTGTGCCCTCCATCGCGTAGCATACCCTAGTCCCGGTTCTCCCAGGAGACCTGGGATAGGGATGTTACAAAGTGGTATCAGAGCCCAGGATTAGATCGCTCTAGCGCTGTCCTAGAGTGGTCGCGCCCAAAGTTTGAAAATCGTTTTTACAAAAATAAATAAAAATATTTTTTTTAAGTTATGATTTTTATTATGTACGATTTCAAACCGAGAACAACAACAACATGGACGCCGATTCGATAGTGTGTTTCCTTTCTTGTATGTTTTTTGTTCTAATCTGAAGCCTAAGTTCAAGAGACGGGAAGCATCGCGCAAGAAGGTCACTCCTCTTCCTCAAGTGAAGCTTAGCAAGGAGCCGGTTGTCATCTCGTCTAATAGTGAAGCAGAAGGAGGATCCATCGGAAGAATCTTTTAGTGGCTAGGGAAAAAAAAAATTTCGCTTTTATATAGGAGTAGAACTTAGTTTTATTTTCCATTTTCATTCTTTGATGCAATTTTGCCTTCTTAGGAATTAGTTAGTTTTCGTGTTGATTTTTGTCTCTTTTCCGATTTAGTGTTTTGCAAAAAATGTTCTACTCCTCTTTTATATTAATAAGAAAAGCATTTTTGTTTTAATAACGATTCCTTCTGGTTCTCCCTCTCGTTGTGTTTCCGTCAGCCGTTCTAGCAACCTTCTCTTTTATGTGCTTCCCCGTTTCACCGTACTAGTCTTTCCGCGCTTTCGTTCTTTTCGTGCCATTCTCTTTCTTACTTACCTGTCACCTTCTCGTTCGAATTCCGAAACGTTTCGTTCCCGTTTCGTTCTCTCACGGACTTCTTCCTTTGATTCGAGGACGAATCCTCTTCATGGGTGGGAGAATGTGATAACCCAAACCTGTCCGATTTTAATTTTTGCCTAAACCGGATCAAAGCCCGTATATAAGCCTAAAGCGAGGGAAAGAAAAACCCTAGTCTCTTTTTTTTCTCCCTCTCTCTTTCTCTTCTCTCACTCGCGGCCGCTCTCTCTCAGCCTCTGCTCGTCGTTGCCAACTCCTCCTTGCCGTCAGCCACCGTCGCAAGTCACCGCCACCGCCGTTTCTCCCTCTCCCTTCGTTTCCTTGTCGCGCAGAAACATCAGTCACTTTGCGAAGCTCCTCCAGATCGAACCGTGACGAACCAGATGACGCATAAAATATCAACCTGAACCCCTGTATCTCCTATTTCTTTCAAGACTGAGTTTGAACAAAACGGAGACTCGAGTCCTCAGATATCGCCATTCAAGTGACGAGTGTCGTTCGCCAGAAACCCTAACCGCCGCCGTCACCTTTCGGGCTCTTTTCCGGACGAACCGCCGCGAACCAAGGGAGCCAGAACCTATCAAATTGAAGCCCCGGAGGTTCTATTTCCGTTAAGCCAGAGATCGCCCCGATCCGAGATCCGAGTCGGAAGTTATGACAGTTCCAGTACTCGATGTTGGATCTGATTCTTCTCCACCTCCTTCACCGAGCTCCTACGACGAGACCAGGGGCGAGCTGGACACGTCACCTTGACCGTCTCCTCCCCCTTCTCCACCGCATGCAGTCAGGTGAGGACTAGCTGCTCCCATCCTCTCGTCAATACTCGTTTTAATGATGCGTTAGTCTAGTTTTAAACCATGGCTGTTAGATTGGTTTGCTAGGATTAGATAAAGGTTAGGCGCTAGATTTGTGTTGCCTGCTTGATGATGATTGATGGTTGTTGGAGAATGTAGAGCAAGTGGAATTTGGAATTAATCTGATAGAACCTTAAAAAGAATCCATTGCTTGATAACCTGCTTATTTTCTTATATATGTATTTCTGATAAGAAAGAACCCAACATCGAATGTGCATCTAAGAAAAGGAACGAGAACATTATAACATGGGTTGCTTGTGCTTGTTAAAGGATGTATGTTGTTATTAGAACTGCTAGGTTGGGGGCTGTTTTGACTTATAACGGTGAGTAGCAGTTCCCCACGGTGGGAGGTTTGCCGACCCTCAGATGGGCTGTTTTGACTTATAACGGTGAGTAGCAGTTACCCAACGGCGAGGTCTTACCAAACCTCACATAGGCGCTGTTGTGACTTATAACGGTGAGTAGCAGTCCCTAGCGGCGGAGGTTTTGCCGAACCTCGAGTATTACGATGTGACTATGTCTGTGAGACACCGTGTTGTGTGTCCATGACTGTAGATAAGTAAAGTTTGAGCTTGTTTTAGGATTAGACTTTCTCTGATTTATCTCGGTTATTGTCTGACGATGGAAAGTGGGTCTCTTATGACTCATCCTCACTGGGTAATCTTTGATTACTCAACCCTCTTCCCTTGTTTCCTTTCAGGTTAGTTGGGATCGTGACGTTGTGTTGTTGTTGTTACCGGGCGTTTTCCTGGCGATCCTGTGTGCCCTCCATCGCGTAGCATACCCTAGTCCCGGTTCTCCCAGGAGACCTGGGATAGGGATGTTACAAAGTGGTATCAGAGCCCAGGATTAGATCGCTCTAGCGCTGTCCTAGAGTGGTCGCGCCCAAAGTTTGAAAATCGTTTTTACAAAAATAAATAAAAATATTTTCTTTAAGTTATGATTTTTATTATGTACGATTTCAAACCGAGAACAACAACAACATGGACGCCGATTCAATAGTGTGTTTCCTTTCTTGTATGTTTTCTGTTCTAATCTGAAGCCTAAGTTCAAGAGACGGGAAGCATCGCGCAAGAAGGTCACTCCTCTTCCTCAAGTGAAGCTTAGCAAGGAGCCGGTTGCCATCTCGTCTAATAGTGAAGCAGAAGGAGGATCCATCGGAAGAATGTTTTAGTGGCTAGGGAAAAAAAAATTTCGCTTTTATATAGGAGTAGAACTTAGTTTTATTTTCCATTTTCATCCTTTGATGCAATTTTGCCTTCTTAGGAATTAGTTAGTTTTCGTGTTGATTTTTGTCTCTTCTCCGATTTAGTGTTTTGCAAAAAATGTTCTACTCCTCTTTTATATTAATAAGAAAAGCATTTTTGTTTTAATAACGATTCCTTCTGGTTCTCCCTCTCGTTGTGTTTCCGTCAGCCGTTCTAGCAACCTCCTCTTTTATGTGCTTCCCCGCTTTCGTTCTTTTCGTGCCATTCTCTTTCTTACTTACCTGTCACCTTCTTGTTCGAATTTCGAAACGTTTTGTTCCCGTTTCGTTCTCTCACGGACTTCTTACTTGTATTCGAGGATGAATCCTCCTAAAGGGTAGGAGAATGTGATAACCCAAACCTGTCCGATTTTAATTTTTGCCTAAACCAGATCAAATCCCGTATATAAGCCTAAAGCGAGGGAAAGAAAAACCCTAGTCTCTTTTTTTTCTCCCTCTCTCTTTCTCTTCTCTCACTCGCGGCCGCTCTCTCTCAGCCTCTGCTCGTCATCGCCAACTCCTCCTTGCCGTCAGCCACCGTCGCAAGTCACCGCCACCGCCGTTTCTCCTTCTTCCTTCGTTTCCTTGTCACGCAGAAACATCAGTCACTTTGCGAAGCTCCTCCAGATCGAACCGTGACGAACCAGACGACGCTTAACATATCAACCTGAACCCCTGTGTCTCCTCTTTCTTTCAAGACCGAGTTTGACCAGAACAGAGACCCGAGTCCTCAGATATCGCCATTCCAGTGACGAGTGTCGGATCTGCCGTTCGCCAGAAACCCTAACCGCCGCCGTCACCTTGCAGGCTCTTTTACGGACGAACCACCGCGAACAAGGGGATCCAGTAACTATCAAATTGAAGCCCCGGAGGTCCTCTTTCCGAGAGGCCCGAGATCGCCCCGATCCGAGATCCGAGTAGGAAGTTATGACAGTTCCAGTACTCGATGTCGGATCTGATTATTCTCCACCTCCTTCACTGAGCTCCTCCGACGAGACCAGGGGCGAGCTGGACACGTCACCTTCACCGTCTCCTCCCCTTTCTCCACCGCATGCAGTCAGGTGAGGACTAGCTGCTCCCATCCTCTCGTCAATACTCGTTTTAATGATGCGTTAGTCTAGGTTTAAACCATGGCTGTTAGATTTGTTTGCTAGGATTAGATAAAGGTTAGGCGCTAGATTTGTGTTGCCTGCTTGATGATGATTGATGGTTGTTGGAGAATGTAGAGCAAGTGGAATTTGGAATTAATCTGATAGAACCTTAAAAAGAATCAATTGCTTGATAACATGCTTATTTTCTCATCTATGTATTTCTGGTAAGAAAGAACCCAACATCGAATGTGCATCTAAGAAAAGGAACTAGAACATTATAACATGTGTTGCTTGTGCTTGTTAAAGGATGTATGTTGTTATTAGAACTGCTAGGTTGGGGACTGTTTTGACTTATAACGGTGAGTAGCAATTCCCCACGGTGGGAGGTTTGCTGACCCTCAGATGGGCTGTTTTGACTTATAACGGTGAGTAGCAGTTACCCAACGGCGAGGTCTTACCAAACCTCACATAGGCGCTGTTGTGACTTATAACGGTGAATAGCAGTCCCTAGCGGCAGAGGTTTTGCCGAACCTCGAGTATTACGATGTGACTATGTCTCTGAGACCGTGTTGTGTGTCCATGACTGTAGATAAGTAAATTTAGTAGTCCTGTTTGAGCTTGTTTTAGGATTAGACTTTCTCTGATTTATCTCGGTTATTGTGTGACGATGGAAAGTGGGTCTCTTATGACTCATCCTCACTGGGTAATCTTTGATTCCTCAACCCTCTTCCCTTGTTTCCTTTCAGGTTAGTTGGGATCGTGACGTTGTGCTGTTGTTGTTACCGGGTGTTTTCCTGGCGATCATGTGTGCCCTCCATCGCGTAGCATACCCTAGTCCCGGTTCTCCCAGGAGACCTGGGATAGGGATGTTACACCTTATCAACTTCATAAAATAACATTCATGCATTTCTTTTCATTTCCATTTTTATCGCCTTTTAACATTTCCATTTTATAAGTCCTTATTATCATATATGAATAATACAAATTAAGATGTATTTATGTAACAAGAAATCAACATTATTAACTCATATGATTCATTCAACATCACACTTCCATCTATCTGCTAAACACTATACACCTATTAATAAACTAAATAAAGTATTGGAGGAATTTTCAGCACATATCCCCACTTGATTTGTCTTGAAGCAGCATATCTTGACTTGGCTTTCTTAGACTTGCGTCCCACTCTAGAACTTGATGCAGTTGGCATTAAAAATGAGGCTGGAAAGGAAAACACATGTACTTTCCAAAGTAGGAACTTCCATAAATGTGCTTTCCTTAAATGGATCCCTATAAATGTACTTTCCATTTTCAGAAAAAGACAGTTTCTTGGACGAAAATAAATGTCAGTAACTTACGGAGGTTACCTTGGATTTCAGACCAGAAACTTTATATGTAGAGCTGGCTTCAAGAGCTTTCCAACAGTAGGTTGATCGCATTTTGGGTCTCTCCGGTTTACCTGAATATGCGGTATAAGGTGGTTGTCAAGGCTTGCTTCTCCTGCTTTCTTTCTCTCTCTTATCGCGGTTATAGCTTCCTCAAGTGGTTATGGACTGTGGCTAAACTTCGGCATAGCATAGCCGGTGATAAAACACTAAGTCTCTCTCCCTTGCCACAAGTTCTTTATATAGGGAACGGATAGATATAGGTTTAGGGGTTACGTAGATAGGAAATGACAAAATTGACCTTGGTTTTGGGTTAAAGAATTCTCTGGTGGGCTTAATAATAATGGGTGGATTACTAAGGTTTATTAAACTAAGATTTGAGAAATAAAGTAGGCTTTAGGACTAGGGTTTCTAGAGAGAATATTAAATTGGTCCAATTTTTTTTTGGATATGACAAACTCCCCACACTTTTAAATTAAATTTGTCCTCGAATTTGTGGGCCTTTTCTCCTCAACATGATTTTCGACCAGACTTCAACGCGTCCTCTTCTTTGCATCTCGATTGTGACATCCACAAGAAAAGCTGAAGCTAAACGACACTGGCTCTTCCTTGATGTCAAACTCAGAAAGTTTGACCCTTCCTTATTTAGAACGGTATGATGACCAAGGACTAAGTCCCAACATCAAGTTATGCAACATATAACATTCAAATGCAACACATCAAATGAAACTCTTTAAAAAAAAAAAAAACTACTAGCCCTCCGGGTCAGAACCGCAGTGGCCTTTGCCTAACCTCTAATACCAAATTGAGATACCCTAATCCCTGAAAAACCACACCGAAAGCTTGATTTGCACTCCACACCAAAAGCTTTATTTGCACTCCACATCAAAAACATCCTTTATAACATCTACTGAAAAGGGAAAAGGGGTGAGCAATAAACGATACTCAGTGGGGGGGGGGGTGGACATGAGTAACCACGAGATTCACAATACGATATTTAATTTACCAATAACGCAACATGCTTGCCAATAATTGATAGTAAATCTCAATATAATAAATGCAGCCTACCATATTAATGTAAGACCGCAAACATACATATCTTGACTCGCAACTGATATATCATGGTTTTTACCCTGTTTAAGCCATGCTATAAGTCCTTTTATAGAGTCTTTCTAGTGTTTTGGAGTCTTTTTAGAGTCTTTTACAGGTCTTAGCACATTTGGAGAATTATTGGAGATATTGGAGTTCTATGGAGCATTCTGGAGCGAAAGTGAAGTCAGATGACTAAGTGCCCGATCTGAGCAATGAGCATCGATCGATACCCCCTGGTATCGATCGACACCCGCCGAGAAATCATGGGCCGCGACTTTTTATGAAGTTTGAAGAATTGCAAAAGTGCCCAGAAGACTTTGATATTTACAAGAAGATCCCAAGTCGTGATTTAGCCTATAAATAGGGTTTTACAGCCATTGTTTTAGGCTATGCTTTATTTTGCTTTAATTTAAGAGAGATTTTGGTGAGAGACAAGTCTGGTTTCCCTTCGTCCGATATCAGATCTCAAAACCTTGTTTCTCTTTCTGATTTTATATAGAGTATTTATTCAACATGTTTATTGATTTAATCTTCATGTCTGAGTAGATCACCTGTTAGGTTTAGGGTTTTCTCATAGGGATTTCTTTGAATGCTAGGTTGATTACCCGTTAGGATTCACTATCTGATTAGTTCTTCACCTTAGGTTGTTCTCAAAGCTAATTCTAGATTGATCACCTAGAACTTAGATCTTAGGATAATTGATTAGGCACGAGAGTGCGATTAATTACCTGATAGAACCTAGGTGAGCAAATTAATTATTCGCAAAGAGATTTGGTTTCATTAATTTGTGAACATATCAAACTTGAACTTTAAAGCTGATTTAGAATTTAGGATTCGCAAAGAGATTTGGAATTCCTAGGATTTAGATTTAGATAGTTTTCGCAACGAGAGTTGGTTAATTATATTTTAGTGATTTGAGCTCTAGAACCGTGCTTAATCTGAATCATGTTAGTTAATTTAGCTGCATTCATTGATTTCCTGAGAAATACCCTAAGCCTACATTCCTCCAACTGAATTTACAAACGCTTTTACTTGCAATCTTGTTTTCAATTACCTCATCTGGTTTAGCTTGTTTCTGATCTATATAATCTATTGAGTGATTCTTGAGTTCTTGTGTTCGACCCCTTGATTTACTGCAGCAACTGCTTTAGTACTATTTTGGGTATTAAATTGAGCATATCAGCAACCCATGGTACTTATTATCCTATAATCATTTTCATTCTCATTCTCATTATCATTCCCTGTTTGTAAACTGTTTTGTCACTCACTGACGTATCCTTCGCGTTACCATCGAAATACACTTCACATCTTGTCCTTCGTGCAACCATCAAACAACATTGTGTGATATAATTGTGTTTTTACCGATTTTACATTCGGTTTTTGAGCACTTTAATAAGTGTTTCATTTGGTTTTCAATCATTTTATTATGATTTTCGCATATTTATAGTGAAAAGACTCTTTTCAGGTTATCAAGGCAAAAGCAATGCAAATTTGTGCAAAATTCTGATTTTGGACATATTCAGACCGTCATAAGTTCGACATTCGATGAAGACCTTCGCACCGTCCGATCAAGCCCAATTTTGGATACAATATAGAGAGATCAACCACCTTTCATATGCAATTTGTTTGAGGACTATCAAATGGTTCAATCTCAAGAACCATCAAGAGTGATGAACCCCGTCAGGCTATCTCAAAGCAGAAAAAGCTCATGGCCTAGACCCAGAGGCTCGCGCCCGCGGCCAAGAACACTTTTCCCACGGCCAGCTCTAATTCGTCCTAGACCAGGCCCGTTTGCAAGCCCCCTTTAAGTCCTATGCCGTTTTGGACAAGGAAGAACCCTAGACGACTTTTGAAGAGCTCAAGTCCTATAAATATGTATCTTAGGTTTATTATTTTCATGTGCAACCTTACTTTTACACATCCACCAAACTTTTAGTTATTTGTTCTTAGATCTAGGGAGATAGAGATCTCTCTCTTGAACCCTTTTATCTCTGTTCTGATTTATTAATTATACATTCATCAACCACAATTTTGTTTTTCATGATCATATCTAAGTAGTTTCATAGTAGGGTTTAAAAGGGTCTATCAAAAGGAATTCATGATTGATAAGGATAACAAGTATTGAACATAACTCGAATTCTAGAATATCTTTCTTTTTGGTTTGTTCTTATTGCATGGAGTTAGCGTCATGAACTAGCTACTAATCTTAGGATTGATAAAGCCAGAAAAGGCTGAATTTATTGACCAGAACTAGCTTAGAAGAGCAATTACCCTATAAGATATGAAAGCATACTTACAGAGCTTTGTGAACGTTAATGAACTTTAATTTATTGCGTGTCTGCTGCGTAGCTACCAACGATATCTGAGTAGTTAAGCTGTTAGAGAATAGGTGGTATAAGACTCAAACGTATGCTTGAGACTTTTTGAGAAACTGATGGGATTGAACAAGCTAGCCTACACTCTCTCTTATTGATCGTGTCAAGGGAAGTATTGGGGGATTGATGGCACCATAGAGACAATGGAGAGTTCTCTGATACAACAGTAATACTATGTCAATGGTGGAATCTTGCGAGTTGCAGATCCTTGAGTCGTGAGTGCTAGGCTGGTGGCTTACTATTCAACTGCTTATAGGATGTTCTCCACTGCCAAATTGAACTTTGATAACGAGATAATTCTATCAATTACCCAAATGCTCACACAATTGTAGTATTTAGGGATCAATCCAAGGAGGTAGAGATTAGCACACAGAGATTTCGAGACACTAATTAAGCTAAGCTAATCAAGTAAGAGGTTTTCTATCAATCCTGATCAAATTGAAACTAAAACAAACAAGATTAAATCATAAAACAAAAGCAATCAAAGGACTAAGACAATTTGAATTGAAAGAAAGCGGGAAAGATAAACAAAGAAGCTAAACGGTTTAAAACAATACTAAAAGGCGTCCTATGATGAGGTTATTGATTTTGGATGATCTTAGAGCTAATCCATGATGCCAATATACACAATCAATGCCCTAGGTTTATATCACCAATTAAGACTAATCCATTTCTATATCACTAATCACGTTGCTAATTACCTAATTAAGAACAAATTTCCATTTGTAATTTAATAATCATCAAGCATTAATCTTAATATCATATAACCAATAAAATTCTTAGACATCTATTTCCTTAGGCTTAGCAAGTGAATCTCTTGAAAAGTTATTTGGGGAATTTCATCGAACACCTTTCGGGTGAGAAATTCCATAAGGTCTAAATCAACTCAATCATATAAGATCTAGCATTAAACTCACTTAATAAGAAATGATCTTATATAAACTAAGCCCTAACATCATGGATCCACTCTAATCATCACTCTAATATACCTCATCCCAAGGATCCTAAAGGGTCTACTCACTAATCATAATGGAATCAACAAAACCCATAAGGATAGTGTTAATATCCATGATTAGTGATTAATGAAAGATAGAATTAAAAAAAAGAACTTAAGAAATTGCATAAAACTTCAAAGATCAAGAACAAAAATGTATCAAAATCTAAAAAGGGAAATATATTGCAAGAGAAAATAAGATGAAAAAAAAAACTTGGATTTAAAACATAAATATAGCAAAGGGGCGAACCGGGTCAACCCGGGATGGGTCTGGATCATAATGGCCTAATATGCATTTCAATCAGGCATGGCTGGTCGATTGAATTCCCATGGCCCTGTCAATCGGGTGTTCAATCGACCGTTTGTGGTTGATTGAATTCCCAGGTTTAATCTACTAGCCGTGGTCGATTATACTGGTCGGTTGAATCTCCCTTGCCTTGACCAATGCTCTTCAACGCCTTACCTCGAACCTTCATTGCTCCAAAGCCATTTCTATCACCTCTAGTGCACCCCTTCTAGTCCGAGAGCATCATCCAAGCTCCAAAAATCCCCCCNCCAACCCCCCCCCCCCCCCCATAAGCTCCAATTGCACCTAAAATACCATGGTATGCAACAAGACTCTCTAGGACTCTTCTAAAACACAACTGACTCTAAATATGGATGCAAACCTCAAGAAATCTATGGAAATGCAAGTGTTTTATAAAAAAATCTAACTTAAATGCATGCTAAAATAGGATAAATTATGCAACTATCAACTCCCCCGAACATACCTTTTGCTTGTCTGCAAGCAAAACAAAACAAGAGCAAGTCGAAGAAGAGGTTGGAAGGTAGGAGTTCAAATTCGAGAATACCAACAAAAGAATTCAATCAATGCCTTCTGAGAGTAGTTATGTGATGCACAAGCAACCTCTACTTAAAAAGATTTAGCCATACTCGTGGCTACACGAATTGGGTATAAGCCTTAGCATCTACAAGCATCCTTATCCTCCAACTCTCTAACGTTTATTAAGTGCAATCGTGGATCATGCTGTATACAAATCAAGTAAACTCATTTGTCTTAGGGAAAAGATTTTGAGATAAAAGTGATCTCAATCATGTGAGTACTCCAATGCAAGGGGATCTCTCACGAAATAATGAACTTTGGCAAAATGCTAAGAGTAAAGACCAACCGATGCATACAAGAATGACTTCCATCTACCCAATGCTCCATTATGAAGTCCACTCCTATCTCTAAATCCATCAAGTTCCATTCATAAGCTACCCTCATCTTAAGGCAATTATCCCTTCTTATACCCAGTTTCTATCACTTTTCTTTTCTTTTCTTACATAGGGGATTTATTTCTTCTCCTTCCACAACAATTGGATTGGGTTCCTATGTTTTCTTTTCTTTAGCTCTTCTTTTGCTTTCATAACTAGTCTCCACTTCATCATTTGGATGTCTCAGCCATTTTTGGCTCTTTCTTTCTTTTACATTAGAGACTTATACATTTCTAAACTTAGAGTTATTTCATACTTTCATAATAACCAATCCAAACTTTTGTTTTCCTCTATCCTTTCTCCCAATCTATTCATTTCTCCACATTCTCTTTTTCTTTTCATTCCTATCGTTTTTCTCCTTTCTTTCAACAACACCCAAAACCCCCCAACCTATATAACCAAGCCTATGTCTAACTCATTGATGTGTGAGATAGTTCTACATGGAAATTAGGCCTGACGACTCAACACTTTTTGCTAAGTTGATTCGAAATTAGGCTTCACGACTTAACACTTTTTGCTAAGTTGATTCGAAATTAGGCCTCACGACTGATAATACCAGTTTTTGACCATTTTTATGGATCACTTTAATATTTTTTGCTGGTGTTTTAACACCGTTTTCAATGGTTTTCGAAATATTTCCATGTTTTAGAATTTTAAAAGACATTTCAGGTAACTCGGGATAAAAGAGTGTATTTCGGAACAAAAGTACGTTTTTGGATAAACTTGACCGTTAGAAGTCTTGCAATAAAAAAAGACCTTTGATATATCATGGTTTTTACCCCGTTTAAGCCATGATATAAGTCCTTTTTATCGAGTCTTTATTCTATTATAGAGTCTTTTAGAGTCTTTTACAGGTTTTAGCACGTTTGGAGCTTAATTGGAGTTTCTGGAGGATTCTGGAGCATTTTGGGAGAAAAGGAGCAGAGTCATGCAGAGACGTCAGAAGTTTGGCATTCGTTGAAGAACTTCCCACCGATGGATTGAGCTCACATTTGGATACAAGACAGATCAATGTATTAGCTTTCATTTGGAAGTGGTATGAGGCCATTCCAACGGTGCGATCGAAAGTTATGTCAGTTTCCGTGAAGACAGGCCAGTCTGTCGATCGACACTGTACAGTATCGACCGACACCAGTCCAGTATCGACCGATACCAACTGCAGACGGGGAAAAACGTGATTTTACAAGTTTAAAGACCCTGCAACTTGGTTCAGAAGACTTTATTAATTACAAAAAAGGCCCAGAACGTGTTTTAGGTTATTTATATGGATTTTACAGCCACTTTTAGGCTATGCTTTATTTTGTATTGCTTTGATTACTTTGGTTTGAGACAAGTCTGAATCTCCCTTCGTCCGAGATCAGATCTCAAGAACCTCTTGTTATTCTTATTCTATTGATGATTTATTCAAACATATTGATTGTTTCATTCTCTATGTCTGAGTAGATCCACTTTAGGTTTAGGATTTTCTCATAAAGGGTTTCTTTGAATGCTAGGTTAATTATCTGTTTAGGATTCACTATCTGAATTAGTTCTTCACCATAGGTTGTTCTCAAAGCTAATTCTAGGTTGACGAATCTGGAACTTAGATCTTAGGATAATTGATTAGGCACGAGAGTGCGATTAATTACCTGATAGAAACTTAGGTGAGCAAATTGATTATTCGCAAAGAGATTTGGTTTAATTGATTTGTGAACATATCAAACCTGATTTTAAAGCTGATTTAGACTTTAGGATTCGCAAAGAGATTTGGAATTCTTAGGATTTAGATTTAGATAGTTTTCGCAACGAGAGTTGGTTAGCTATATTTTAGTGATTTGAGTTCAAGAACCGTGCGTAATCTGAATTATGTTAGTTAATTTAGCTGCATTCATTGATTTCCTGAGAAATACCCTGGACCTATATTATCTCCATTGATTTACAACCTTTTTAATTTCTGCACTGTTTTCAATTACATTTGTTTCACTTAGCGTAATTCAGCATCTTGAATATATTGTCTGTTTCTGTGAGTCCTTGTGTTTGACCCCTAACTATACTACGACAACTGCTTTAGTACTGTTAGGGTATTAATTTGAGCATATCAAATTTGGCGCCGTTGCCGGGGACTCAATTCGCCATTAGATTTTAGCTGTAGAGTTTCGACTAAGTTCGTCGGTATCGATCGATACACTCCAGTATCGGTCGATACTAGGGCGATTTCTTTGTTGATATCGATCGATACCATTAAGTGTCGATCGATACTCAATGTGTTTTTAGTTACTAACGTGTCTTACCTAGTGTGTTTCAGGTGTGAATTTGGAACGTGCAAACGGGAAGACGAAGCGGACATCAGATATGAGCAACACAGTGATATTAAGACCTGATGCAGCTGGAACCGTCGTTGTTCCTCCTGCTGTTGTTGATGATGAGATTGTCGCGCCAGCTGGGCGCGCCAACGTTGGGGATGATGCAGTGGTTAATCGTGGTGAACGATTGGTGAGTACAACATGCCTCATCAGTATTATACCAATCGTTCAGCGATCTGCATTCCTACGTTCGAGAGGAACGACTTTGAGCTGAAGCCTGCCTACTTTGCTCTTGTGGGTCAGCACACTTTTACTGGTCTTCCTCATGAACATCCTATGGACCACATTGAGAAATTCGAAGATTTGGTCACTAGCGTGAAATACGATGGAGTGCCCAATGAATTCCTTTTCTGTAAG
>PKML01065040.1:38068-73865 GCA_002933935.1 Eutrema yunnanense | reverse complement strand
CCTAGGTGAGCAAATTGATTATTCGCAAAGAGATTTGGTTTAATTGATTTGTGAACATATCAAACCTGATTTTAAAGCTGATTTAGAATTTAGGATTCGCAAAGAGATTTGAAATTCTTAGGATTTAGATTTAGATAGTTTTCGCAACGAGAGTTGGTTAGCTATATTTTAGTGATTTGAGTTCAAGAACCGTGCGTAATCTGAATCATGTTAGTTAATTTAGCTGCATTCATTGATTTCCAGAGAAATACCCTGGACCTATATTCTCTCCATTGATTTACAACCTTTTTAAGTTCTGCACTGTTTTCAATTACATCTGTTTCACTTAGCGTAATTCAGCATCTAGAATCTATTGTGTGTTTCTGTTAGTCCTTGTGTTCGACCCCTAGCTATACTACGACAACTGCTTTAGTACTGTTAGGGTATTAATTTGAGCATATCAACCTTCTCACCGTCTGATCACCCCCAAATTTGGACACAACAACGAAGACATAACAAGCTTTCAAATGCAATTGGTTAGATCATCAAATATTCACGAAGCATCGAAGGCAGACGAAGCTGCCTTGAAGTTAAACCCCGCGGGCAGGGAAGCTCCACCCGCGGCCAAGAGGAAATCCACCGCGGCCAAGAGAGCTCCACCCACGGCCAATGAGCATTCCACCTCGGGGCGAGACCACACACCCTTGACAACTCCATGTGCGACCAAATCAAGCTCGTTTCATTCCCGAGGTCAATTCCGTCTTTTCCAACTCAAACCCTAGACGTCCCCAAAGAAGTAAAGACTATAAATACATGTTTTTAGGTCTCTTAGACATATCTTTTCATCGCTTTTGAGGCAGAGACAAATTCTTATCAAATTTTATTCTTGTTTTTTTATTTGTAGCAAGGATTCTCGACTTGTGTCTTCAATAAAGAAGCCTTTCTTCATTGCTTTCTCTTAGTGTTTTTCTTTAATTTAATATGATTTTAAGCTCAGCTATGGCTGCGTAGTTCTCTTGTTGGGTATAGAGTTCTCAATGGGCTCTCAAGGTTCGATTATTCATTAGGTTTTTAGGTTAGGATATCGATTAGGGTTCTTCGTTCTATCCTTTTTATTAATGCATGTTTGCTTGATTGGCCATCTTTGCAACTGAACGTAGGTATTTTTATACCTACAAAAGTATTGGATCTCTATGCTTAACCTAGGGTAGATGAGCAAAACCGTCACAAGATACGAAAGTATACTTGTGGAGACGTTGTGAGCGTTAACGAATTTGTTTGTTCATCCTAATTTTCTGCGTGGCCGGAAACGAAAGCTACTGGTTGAGTATATAAATTATTGGTTAGGGGTCGTAGTATAGCTAGGGGTCGAACACAAGGACTCACAGAGACACACAATAGATTATAGATGTGAGAATTACGCTAAGTGATTAATAGTATTGAAAACAGAATGCAAACTAAAACGGTTGTGAATTCAATTGGAGAAAGATATGTTCAGGGTATTTCTCAGGAAATCAATGAATGCATGTAAACTAACTAACATGATTCAGATTTAGCGCGGTTCTTGAACTCAAATTACTAAAGTATAGCTAACCAACTCCCGTTGCGTAAACTATCTAAATCTAAATCTTAGGAATTCCAAATCTCTTTGCGAATTCTAAAGTCTAAATCAGCTTTTAAATCAAGTTTGATTTGTTCACAAAACAATTAAACCAAATCTCTTTGCGAATAGTTATTTTGCTCACCTTAGGTTCTATCAGGTAATTAATCGCACTCTCGTGCCTAATCAATTATCCTAAGATCTAAGTTCTAGGTGATCAATCCAGAATTAGCTTTGCAAACAACCTATGGTGAAGAACTAATTCAGATACTGAATCCTAATAACTAATCAACCTAGCATTCAGAGAAAACCCTATTGAGAACCATGAACCTAACAAGGGATCTACTCAGACATGGAGAATGAAACAATCAACATAACTGAATAAATCATCAATAGAATAAAATAAGAGTAGAATAAAACAGGGGTTCAAAATCTTCTCTCAGACGAACAGAGTTCTGACTTGTCTCCCCTCTCAATAGCTCTCTCAGAAATCCTTAGATAAAACGTAATGAAAAGCACACAACCAAAGTGGCTGTAAAACCTAATTTAATAGTCTAAACACGAATTGGGGTCTTCTTGTAAATATTAAAGTCTTCTGGGCAAGTTCTGCAATTCTTCAAACTTCATTAAAAGACGCGACTTGTAATCTCCACGATGGGTGTCGATCGATACCAGGGGGTATCGATCGATGCTTGACGCTTCGATCATGCACTTAGTCACCAGACTTCAGTTTCGCTCCAGAACGCTCCATAAAACTCTAATATCTCCAATAAAGTTCCAAATCTGTTAAAACCTGTAAAAGACTCTAAAAGACTCCATAATAGAATAAAGAATCGATAAAACGGACTTATATCATGGCTTAAACAAGGTAAAAACCATCATGTTTGGATTTAGCATTTGCTTGCCCTCAAGCAAATAGAAGACTAAACCAGAGAAAGAGGTTTGAAAACGTAGAGACTCACTTGTTCATGAAACATTGCAATGACCAATTTCCCAAGTACCCAAATGTCACCTAACCAACTTTTGATCTAACCACCATGTACTTCTCCGTAGACATTTGCAGCTTCCCAGACTACACACATTATTTCGCAGCATTGTTCAATCAAGTCATCCTCGCCAGTTTCATTCCTGTGAATCAATATCAAGAACCTTCTAGATTCTTTTCCATAAAATATCATGACAAGGAACCACCCTTTTTCACACTTTTTGGTATTATTTCTCTCCCCCAGACTTATTTCTTATTATATTTTCTCTTTTGTTTTTAGCTTTGCATATACAAATCAAGGTATGAGACGCGAGTATTGATGGTGTTTGCCACCTAATCCCCGGTTCTTCCCTCTCAACGTATCAAAGGATGTAGGCGAATAATGGCATCATAGGAAAATCCTAGCCTCGCTTCCAATCCTCTGTGTGATCATTCCCTCTTGAGTAGAATAATGGGATCGCTGGAAATTTTCCTAACCCTCTACTCAGAAGAAAATCATTTCATCTTTTAATGCACTTATTAATTAACTTGTAACAGGGAGAGAAATACCGTTATTTTCAAACACATGGGTTTCTTTGTCAGATACTAATGAGGAATCAAGCTCTATAGATACTAACCACATTGATGAAGTGCAAAAATTTGGCTCAGGCTTTAAGGAACTTTGCTGGAAACATGAGTGTCTTCTGGTTAACTGGTCAGCCTTTGGATTTTTCATTAGTCGATCTAGAACTGATTCTGTAACAATGGTCACTTAGAAACAAGGTCAAATCAATAGATTCAAGAAAAAGATCACGGTCTCAGACAAATTTTTGACTAAATAAAACAACGAATGACTCAAAAACGGACTGACTCTAAGAAAAACAAAAACAAAGTCAGCGACTACCTCCCCCAGACTTAAACAACACTGTCCCCAGTGTTATCTAGCCTAGAGTTGGTGAAAGAAAACAAAATGGATCAAATGGAATCATGAGAAATAAGAAGTACCGTGCTGGAACATTGGGTATCGATCGACACAGTTTGGTATCGGGCGATACCAAGCTTAAATCGATACATGTCCTCCTCATTCGCATAAAGTGTCGACCGATACCAAAGGGTATCGATCGACACACATGCGATTTCGTTGTGCTCCTTGTTTAACCTGAAACAGACCCAAAAACGAAAAAGAAAAAGAAAAAGACTCAAAAGCAAACTTACCAGTGGGTTGCCTCCCACCAAGCGATCGTTTAATGTCATTAGCTTGACTTTGGTAGAGCGATCAGTCGGAAGGAAGTAGGGAACTCACTCCCATGCAAGTCCCACAACTAGACACTTCCAAACTCAGAGTTTTGCGCATCATACGCTCAATAACCTCTTCCCCTTTCTCTTTCAGCTCTGGAGTTAGGATGATTCTGGCCTTAGAGAACGGTTTCGAGCGTCCCTTGCACTTCACCTTGTACTCGATCGAATCTCCATCGGACTTCTGAGGGATTAAGGTGACATGCGTAGCATTCTCGCCTCTTTTGTTCTTCACCTCCTTCTTTGCCTTAGTCTTTTTGATGACTTTCTTTGCTATGAGAGGAGTATGTTCCAGAGCTTCTATGATAGTTGACACAGCATCAGGCTCGTCCAAAAGATCAACCATCAATGTTTCTCCTGCACCAACGGGGATGCAAGATATCTGTGTAGGAAGCCTTTTAGAGGGGATGGCTTCATAGGAGACCTGTTTGTCAATGTACGAGAATGAAATCCTCCTATTGAGTGTATCCATAACTGCGCCAGCAGTAGCCATGAACGGTCTTCCAAGAATCAAAGGCGTGCTAAACCTTGCATGCATCTCCACAACCTGAAAGTCAGTAGGAACCAGACGGTCTCTTACCTTAACCATCAAGTCAGGGATTGTACCGTACGAAACAGATGTGGAAGAGTTCGCGAATGTGAGAGGCATTTGAGTAGGTCGTATGTCATCGATCTTAAGCCTTTTTGCAAGTGCCTTTGACATGACATTCACGCTAGACCCTTAATCAACTAGCGATTCCTTGAATTCAACTCCAGAGATGGAGCATGGAACTGAAAATTTCCCTGGGTCTTCCCTCTTAGTCAATCGCTTCAGTGGAGGTGGTGTACTTCTGACTTTGATGAAGAGTGCCTTGATCTCGTCCTCAGTTTCTCTGCAATCTCGGAAGTGACTGTAAAGAGGGCGGTACTCAAGAGCTTCTTCAAAAGTCAGTGTGAGTGGGATTCTTCGTACCATCTTCTCAAAGCCACGCAGCTGCTTTGGAGAAATGGGATCTCTGAGGTGTTTAGGTGGTCGAGGATATGGTTTCTTAGGCTTGTAGACACGTCCGTCAATCATCTCTGGTCCCTTCACAGTTTCTGGTTCAGCCTCCGAGGGGTATCGATCGATACAAGGTGGGTGTCGATCGACACAAGGCTCATGCGTTGGTTCTTTAGGTTGGTATCGATCGATATCAGCAGTGGTATCGATCGATAGTAACGGATCAGGTTCGGAGTCACCTTCTACAAAGTTTTTGAGTTCTCCTGCACCTCTCAGGGTGATTGCAATGACGTATTCGTTATGTGCTTGAGTCGCCTTTCCTTTCACAGCAGCTGCAGTTTGAGCCACTTGTGTTTCCAACATCTTATGATGAGTATCGAGCGCGTCGATCCTTCCACTCAGATCCTTGTACACATCATCTATATTTCCGTTGAGATTCATTGTGAGCTGCTGCTGTCCTTGAACCAGCTGTTCAAACATAGACTCGATCTTGCTATCTGGAAGCTTAGCAGACACATGCAGATAAAATGAAGTCCCATAGTTCCTGACATATCCACTGTTCTGAGATTGTTTCTGGCCAAACTGATTCGACCCTCCTTGTTGTGAGTTGTTGTTGAAGTTTCAGTTGTTGTTGAATTGATTTCTCTGACCCTGAAAACCAGAACCACCAATGTAGTTAACATCCTCTACTTCATCCTCGTTGAATACCTCGACATCTTCAGCAAAGTGAACAACTTTCTGTGTCTTGCCCATCAGAAGACTGTGCATAGAATCCAACTTAGCTTGAAAGTCAGCGATCTGTGAACCATCCACGTTACCAGCTAGCTTCTTCCGCTCAAAATCAATATTCTTGGTGCTATTGCTAGACGCCAAGTTCTCAATCAGGACATAGGCTTCATCAGGGTATTTGGTGTTGAAGTTTCCATTGCTTGAAGCATCCAAAGTCATTTGGTACCTCCAATCAATTCCTCTAAAGAAGAACCCCATTAGTTGAACATCAGAGTATCCATGATGTGGACAGTCTCTCTGATATGATTTGAACCTCGTCCAAGCAGCCTTGAACGCCTCAGTAGGTCATTGAGAAAATTGTGAGATTTTGTTCCTCAGATCCTCGGATCTTGCATCATCATAAAAGTTGGTTAGGAAAGCAGTCTTAGTTTCCTCTCAGTTAGTCAGCGATCCAGGAGGTAACTGTTTCAGCCAGTAGGTTTCTTCTCCACCAAGAGAGTATGGGAAGAGCTTGCAGAAGAGGTAGTCATAAGACACTCCATTGCTCTTGATGCTAGTGACCAAATCCTCGAACCTCTCGACATGATCCCTGGGATGCTCGCTGGAAAGACCATGAAAAGGGTGCTGTCCCACAAGAGTGTAGTATGCAGGTTTCAGCTCAAATTCATTCATTGGAAAAGCAGGAGGATGGATCGTAGAGCGATTGGCGTAAAACTGTTCAGGTCTGTTGCACTCACCAATCGTCCTGCCATGATTAACCACAACGTTCCCAGCATTCACTGCGTTCGCGTTTCCAGCGACAACAGGAGCAGGAGGAATGATGTTCCCCTCTCCATCCAGACGTTGTCCTCTCTCATTGCACAAACGACCCTCTGGGTCCCTGTAGGCACCAGCCTCATCTCGAACCAACTCTACTTGATTGTTCTTCATCTCTGCTGGTTTCTTTGCCTTTCTGTTTGTGCGTTCCACAAGTGCTAGTTGCTCCAATGACAGTTGAACTAGCTGAGTATTATTGTTCCCTCTGGTTTTGTGATTAGGCATACACCTGAAAACAGAAGTCAAGAACGTAAGCAATAGGTAACACGATGAGTATCGACCGATACCAGATGGTGTCGATCGATATCAACAAAAGAGAACGGCGAGTATCGACAATTACTAGGTAGTATCGACCGATACTGACGAACTTAGTCGAAATTCACAAACAGAATCTAATGGTGAATTGATTCCCCGGAAACGGCGCCGAATTTGATATGCTCAAATTAATACCCTATTTAGATACTAAAGCAGTTGTCGTAGTATAGCTAGGGGTCGAACACAAGGACTCACAGAGACACACAATAGATTATAGATGTGAGAATTACGCTAAGTGATTAATGGTATTGAAAGCAGAATGCAAACTAAAACGATTGTAATTCAATTGGAGAAAGATAGGTTCAGGGTATTTCTCAGGAAATCAATGAATGCAGGTAAACTAACTAACTGGATTCAGATTTAGCGCGGTTCTTAAATTCAAATCACTAAAGTATAGCTAACCAACTCTCGTTGCGAAAACTATCTAAATCTAAATCCTAGGAATTCCAAATCTCTTTGCGAATCCTAAAGTCTAAATCAGCTTTTAAATCAAGTTTGATTTGTTCACAAAACAACTAAACCAAATCTCTTTGCGAATAGTTATTTTGCTCACCTTAGGTAATTAATCGCACTCTCGCGCCTAATCAATTATCCTAAGATCTAAGTTCTAGGTGATCAATCCAGTATTAGCTTTGCAAACAACCTATGGTGAAAAACTAATTCAGATAATGAATCCTAATAACTAATCAACCTAGCATTAAGAAAAAACCCTATTGAGAACCCTGAACCTAACAAGGGATCTACTCAGACATGGAGAATGAAACAATCAACATAACTGAATAAATCATCAATAGAATAAAATAAGAGTAGAATCAGACAGGGGTTCAAAATCTTCTCTCAGACGAACAGAGTTCTGACTTATCTCCCCTCTCAATAGCTCTCTCAGAAATCCTTAGATAAAACGTAATGAAAAGCACACAGCCAAAGTGGCTGTAAAACCTAATTTAATAGTCTACACACGAATTGGGATCTTCTCGTAAATATTAAAGTCTTTTGGGCAAGTTCTGCAATTCTTTAAACTTCATTAAAAGATGCGACTTGTAATCTCCACGATGGGTGTCGATCGATACCAGGGGGTATCGATCGATGTTTGACGCTTTGATCAGGCACTTAGTCACCAAACTTCAGTTTTGCTCAAGAACGCTCCATAAAACTCCAATATCTCCAATAATGCTCCAAATGTGCTAAAATCTGTAAAAGACTCTAAAAGACTCCATAATAGAATAAAGACTCGATAAAACGGACTTATATCATGGCTTAAACATGGTAAAAACCATAATATATCATCTTTGTCATTTTGTTCTTAGGTGCATGAACACTAGGAGAACTCCTAGAGAAACCGTACCGCAACTAGACAATATCGACTGACAGGAGAGAGAACTCCAAATACTAAAAAAAACGCTAAGGATGGCCGAAAACGACCATCCGGAGAATGCTCTAAACCGTGATCACGAGAATGAACGTGATGTTTCGGATCACGAAGATGACCGAGAGGCTGTCCATGGTGCAAACGACCAGCCACTTCTCGATCCCGAAGAAAACAAAAACCAAAATGCTGAAAATCTGAGACGACAACTTCCCGTCGATCGTGATGCACCGAGGAACGATGCTCAAGTCAATCCACCGATTTCTCCAAATGGCGAGAATGCCAACCGTCCTGTTTTACTTACTAACCCTCCGAGGATACAAGCGCGTAACCACATTATTGCTGATTTCGATGCACCATACCATAACCAAGCCGCGATACAAGTTCTGTTACCTCATAGAAACGACTACGAGATAAAGCCTCAAATCACATTGCTTTTGTAAAGCAAAATCAGTTTCATGGAGTTTCTACCGAGCATCCGAAGGAGCACAACGAGTTGTTCGAAGAGATATGTGGAACGACAAGAACAAACCAAGTTCCCGCCGATTACTTAAAGTGTAAGCTTTTTCCTTTTTCTTTAGCCGATAAACCTCACTATTGGCTGAAATCTTTGCCCGCGGGATCTATCACTAGTTGGGAAGAGTTCAAATCTGCCTTCCTAAGTCACTTCAACACTAAGTCGAGGTCTAACACATTGAGAAACAAAATCCAAAGTTTTCATCAACAATCGGCCGAGTCTTTCTATGAACTCCAAAGACTCAAAAGAGAGCTCCAAAGACTCAAAAGAACGCTAAGGATGGCCGAAAACGACCATCCGGAGAATGCTCTAAATCGTGATCACGAGAATGAACGTGATGTTTCGGATCACGAAGATGACCGAGAGGCTGTCCATGGTGCAAACGACCAGTCACTTCTCGATCCCGAAGAAAACAAAAACCAAAATGCTGAAAATCCGAGACGACAACTCTCGGTCCGAATTTGCACAACACTTTCTACCGAGAATTATTACCGAAATATCAACTTTCTCTCGACACGGCCAGCAATGGATATTTCTCCACAAGGACCATCAACCAAGGAAGAGCTCTCATAATTTTTTTTGCTATATCTAATAGCAACAATTGTCCCGACTACGATAGATCGACTAGATATAACGTGTCCGAAGCTAAGGAGATAGCCGAGCTAAATGATATTTGCATATTTTACATGTCTTTAGCATGCATATTAGTTAACATTTTAGATCATTCACATGCTAGTTCATATTTTTCTTTAGCATTTTAGTGTTTGTTAGAGTTTATGCTCTTGCATTTAGGTCCTAGTGAGTCTTGCATTTTTTGGAATGATTTCTAGGGGCTTGGAGGCTTTTTGATGGAGGTAGGAAGCCTTGGAACCGAGCACATCCGACCTTGGGAGCATGAAGGAGAAATCAAGAAGGAAAAATGAGTTTTAAGAAGGCACACCGACCCATCATGGGTCGGTGCATTGGATCGGTGCCGAGCCCGAGAGAAGTGCCAAAGCAAGAAGAATGCACCGATCCATACTGGGTCGGTGCATTGGATCAGTATGGACACAGAGAGTTTGCTCAGCCAAGAGATGAAATTTCTGGATGAGCGCACCGACCCATCCTGGGTTGGTGCATTGGATCGATGCCAGACACGGGAAGAGCCGAAGCAACATAAGATTAGCACTGACCCATCCTGGATCGGTGCCACGGATCAGCGCTAATCCAACAGCATGCCGATCGTCCTCGAACCAGCCGAAGCCTGCATCCTGCACACGACCCAACTCGCATCTAGACGACCGTGTGTGATATGCTCAAATTAATACCCTAAATAGTACTAAAGTAGTTGCTTCAGTAAATCAGGGGTCGAACACAAGAACTCAAGATATCACGCAATAGATTATATAGATCCAAAATACGCTAAATCAAAAGATGTAAACGAAAACAAGTACGCAATTAAAAGTGTTGTAAATCAATGGAGGAAAATATAGGCCCAGGGTTTTTCTCAGGAAATCAATGAATGCAGCTAAATTAACTAACATGATTCAGATTACGCACGGTTCTTGAACTCAAATCACTAAAATATAGCTAACCAACTATCGTTGCGAAAACTATCTAAATCTAAATCCTAGGAATTCCAAATCTCTTTGCGAATCCTAAAATCTAAATCAGCTTTAAAGTTCAGGTTTGATATGTTCACAAATCAATTAAACCAAATCTCTTTGCGAATAATCAATTTGCTCACCGAGGTTCTATCAGGTAATTAATCGAACTCTTGTGCCTAATCAATTATCCTAAGATCTAAGTTCTAGGAGATCAATCCAGAATTAGCTTTTTGAACAACCAAAGGTGAATAACTAATTTAGATTATGAACCCTAAGAAACTAATCAACCTAGCATTCAAAGAAATCCCTATGAGAAAACCCCAAACCTAAAGTGGATCTACTCAGACATGGAGATTGAAAGCAACATGATTGAATAGATCATCAAAGAAATCAATAATCAACAGGAGTTCAGAGTTGTCTCTCCAAAAACCAAAAGTAGAATCCAAGTATAAAAAATAAAGCATAGCCAACAAGGTGGCTGTAAAATCCCTATAAATAACCTAAATCACGTTTTGGGGCTTCTTGTAAATATTAAAGACTTCTGGACCAAGTTACAATTCTTCAATTCTTCATTAAAGTCGCGGTTTGTGATCTGCTCCGATGGGTGTCGATCGATACCAGGGAGGTATCGATCGATGCTCGACGTGAAATCGAGTACTCAGAAACACGAACTTCAGCTTTGCTCCAAAATGCTCCAGAAAGCTCCAATATCTCCAATTATGCTCCAAACGTGCTAAGACCTGTAAAAGACTCTAAAATACTACGAAATAGCAGAAAAACTCTATAAAAATGACTTATATCATGGCCTAAAAGGGGTAAAAACCATGATATATCAGTGTGGAAGAAGAGATTTAGCACTGATCGTTTGCACCGATCCAGGGTCGATCGGTGCAAACTCCCCATAACCATTTTACCCAAACCGACCGGGTCAATACCCGGTTTGTTACGGGTTGACCCGGTTCGCCCAGATTTACTATATATTGTCTAAGCCTAATTTTCTAGAAACAAGTCTTTTCTTAAGCAAAAACCCTCTCTAACTGTGTTCTAGAGTGATTTGTAAGAGATTGATCCTTTTAATTTATGCATTTTGAGTATTATTTTCTTTGATTCATTCTATCTATCTTCTATTTTCTAACCATCCAATCATTTTATCATGGGTTTTAACTATTCTTTTATGGAATTTGTTGAAACCATGGTGATTAGTGAGTAGTTCTTAGAGTTTGAGGATGGGTTAGGTTTAGGGTGATTCCAAGATTTATTTATGATGCTTAGGGTTAGATTATATTGTTTCTCTTCTTGATTAGTGATCCTAATGCTATATTAAGAGATTATATTGGGCTTGAGAGAGCCAATTTAGATCAAGGGGCATTTCACACCCACAAGGTGTTCGATGAAATGCTTTGATGAACTAATTAAGATATATTCATTCCTAGCCTATGAAAGTAGTTGTCTAGGGTGTTTATTTGGTTGATCTTGATTGTTTGCACTTAATTCTTGCTATTTAGTAATTCACAAATGAGACTTTGATCTTGGATTAGTAATTAGCATGGTGATTAATGCCTTAAGAGAGGATTAGTCACACTTAATGATCATTACCTAGGGATAGCTTTGTTTGAATATTGAGCATCATGAATTAGTCTTGGATCATCTAAATTCGATTACCCCATCCTTGAATTCATTTATATTTATTGCATTAAAACTTGTTTAGTTTGCTATATCTTGTTCTTGTTTAAATTTGCTTAATTCAATAGTTAAATCACAACTCTTCCTTATTTAGCTTAACTTAAGAAGTGCCTTGCATTCTTGTTGCTTTGAAACTTTACCTATTGGATTGAACCTCTTGTACTAGCAATAGTATTTTGAGTAATTGATCTCAAGACTTTCATCAATTTGGCGCCGTTGTCGATTGGGTTTTGATTTCAACATTGAGATTTAGGTTCTTTTTTAGATTAAGTCTCATTTTCTCTTTGATTACTAATGTCTTTCACTTTCCATTGCTATCTCTCAATCTTATAGGTGTATGCATACACGTTCTCAAGACAACCACAACTTAGTTGAACCAAGGGACGACATACATCGTTCGTAGCGCGAGGTTAGAGCAAGGGAAGCACATGTGAGACTACAACAAGTTGAGATCGTCATGGATCACTTTGAAGAGGTTACACTTGAGGACATTCATGACAATGTGGAAAACCTTCCACACCATAGGCGAGGTGGTAATGGAAACCACCATGGCCAAGGAGGGAATGGCCACAACCCACACCCACCCACCCAAAACGTGAGGGCTCCAAACCACCCTCCTAGAGCTGAAGATGTGGTTGGTGCGGGTGATGCCGCAAATGCTCACCGGAATTGCCAAGGTATCCAAGCTCCTCCGGTCAAGAATAACAACTTCGAGGTCAAGACCGCTTTGATTAACATGGTCCAAAACAATAAGTTCCACGGGTTGGCCATGGAAGATCCTTTCGACCACATCGATCAATTTGATAGGATATGTGGCCTCACAAAGATGAACGGTGTATCGGACGATAGCTTCAAGTTAAGACTCTTCCCCTTCTCTCTCGGTGATAAAGCTCATCAGTGGGAGAAGAGTCTTCCTCAAGGTTCGATCACTACTTGGGAAGAGCGCTAAAGAGCATTTTTGGCCAAGTTCTTCTCACCTTCACGAACCGCGAAGTTGAGAAATGACATCTCTAGTTTCACTCAACGAAAACATGAGACATTTAATGAAGCTTGGGAGAGATTTAGAAGCTACACCACCCAATGTCCACACCACGGATTCTCGGACGCCTCGCTTTTGAGTACACTATATCGTGGTGCTTTACCAAAGATACGGATGCTCTTGGACAGCACATCTAACGGAAACTTCTTGGCAAAACGTGTGGATGAAGCAATGGACCTCGTGGAGAACCTTGCTTAAAGCGATGATACATATGGTGATGATTATGACCGCACCACGAGAACCACTAGCGAAGTGGATGAGCAAAAGTGGGCCAAGGACTTGAAGAGCCTCAATGAGCAGATCAACAAGCTTCTCCATTCATCTCAAAAGCAGGTTCATTTTGTTGGGGACTATGAAGACAACCAAGGTTATCAAGATGAGGTTGTAGAAGGGGCCACCCAAGAGGAGATGAACTTTGTGGGTAATCAAGGTTACCAACGGGGTGGGTTCAACAACAACTACCGGAACCACCCTAACTTCTCCTACCATAACCCAAATTTGGAGAATCCACAAGATCAAATCTATCCTCAACAACACCAAGGGAACCAAGGTGGTCAATAAAAGACTTTCACTTCACAACAACAAGGCCAAGCATCCAACAACCAAGGCTATGTTCCCAATAATACTTTCTAAGAAACCAAGGCGGGTTTCAAGGCAAAACACCTTTCAATGCTCCACCCGGTTTTCAACAAGGATTCGTTCCCCAAGGTCAAGCAACTACGTCCAACCCGTAAGAGCCTGACTTTAACACCATGTTTCAACAACTCAAGGGACAAGCGGAGATCAATACAAGGGTATATTATTCTTACAACGATCTTAACTCCAAGCTAGAGACATTGAGCTCCAAGGTTAAGCAACTTGAAGGCAAGGGAACCGCTTCTTCTTCAAGATCACAAGGCCAACTACCGGGAAAGCCCGAGACAAACTCCAAGTATTATGTAAATGCCATCACACTACGGAGTGGCACGGTCCTACCCACTAGAAAATCTTCTTCCAATCTTAACGAGGACATTGAGAACCAAAGTGGGGAGGTGGAACTTGAGACTCAAGACGAAGTGGTAGTTGAATACACGGTTTTGGAAAGCAAAGACAAGGGTAAACGAGTTGAAGAGATCAAGACCAAGGTTGTTGCTCAAGAGAAACCGAAGAAGAGAGAGACTCTATTTTTCCCACCACCACCTTTTGTGCCTAAGCTACCATTTCTCGGACGCTTCACAAAGCAATTGTTGGAAAAGTACAAGGCGGTGTTTGATAGGCAAATGGAAAAAGTCGATCTCACTATGCCTTTGGTAGATGCATTTTTGCTTATACCTCAATATGCCAAGTTCCTAAAGGATGCCGTGAAATAAAGGGCTAAAGAGATGGAGTCCATGGTGGTATTGACACATGAGTGTAGTGCCATACTCCAAAAGAAGGTGGTACCCAAGAAACTTGGAGATCCGGGTAGTTTCACACTCCCGTGTGCTTTGGGACCTCTTGCATTCGACAATTGCATTTGTGATCTAGGAGCTAGCGTGAGTCTAATGCCGCTATCCGTTGCTAAAATATTGTGATACACGAGGTACAAGGCTTGTAGGATTTCCTTGATCCTTGCGGATAGAAGCGTTAGAATGCCAATTGGGCTACTTGAAGACTTGCCAATCGCGGTTAGAGACTTCATTGTTCCAACAAATTTTGTGGTTTTGGAAATGGACGAGGAGCCTAAGGATCCCTTGATATTCGGTAGGCCTTTCTTGGCAACCGCAGATGCAATTATTGAAGTTATAAAGGGAAAGATCGACCTTCACTTGGGCAACGACGAGGTACTAGAGTTTGACATTAATGATGTAATGAAGAGACCCACCATCGATGGGCAAGTCTTCTACATCGAAGCGATGGATGAATTAGCGGACGAACTCTTGGAAGAATTGAATCTTGAGGATAGTTTGCAAGTTGCCTTGACTTAGGATCACGGTGCACATGGGTATTTGAATGAAAGTAGTAAGAGCTACAAGCTCTTCATTACATCACGAGGTACAAGGCTTGTAGGATTTCCTTGATCCTTACGGATAAAAGCGTTAGAATGCCAATTGGGCTACTTGAAGACTTGCCAATCACGGTTGGAGACTTCATTGTTCCAACAAATTTTGTGGTCTTGGAAATGGACGAAAAGCCTAAGGATCCCTTGATATTCGGTAGGCCTTTCTTGGCAACCGCGGACGAACTCTTGGAAGAATTGAATCTTGAGGATAGTTTGCAAGTTGCCTTGACTTAGGATCACGGTGCACATGGGTATTTGAATGAAAGTAGTGAGAGCTACAAGCTCTTCATTACATCACGAGGTACAAGGCTTGTAGGATTTTATTGATCCTTACGGATAAAAGCGTTAGAATGACAATTGGGCTACTTGAAGACTTGCCAATCACGGTTGGAGACTTCATTGTTCCAACAAATTTTGTGGTCTTGGAAATGGACGAAAAGCCTAAGGATCCCTTGATATTCTGTAGGCCTTTCTTGGCAACCGCGGGTGCAATTATTGATGTTAGAAAGGGAAAGATCGACCTTCACTTGGGCAAGGACGAGGTACTAGAGTTTGACATTAATGATGTAATGAAGAGACCCACCATCGATGGGCAAGTCTTCTACATCGAAGCGATTGATGAATTAGCGGACGAACACTTGGAAGAATTGAATCTTGAGGATAGTTTGCAAGTTGCCTTGACTAAGGATCACGGTGAACATGGGTACTTGAATAAACCTAGTGAGTGCTACAAGCTGATTTTGGATTCACACAAGCCAATGGTTGGTGAAGCCACGGTCGTTGATTTGGGTCTTCAAGGGATGAAGTTTGAAGACGGTTCTATAATGAGCTTGGTCCAAGAGAGATTTGCTTTGGAAGTGGAGCGAGATGAGAACGGGCTAGAAGCTAGCAATGGTAAGACTAACGTGGACGACGATTGGAGTGAACTCAAGGCGCCTAAGGTGGACCTCAAACCACTTCCCGTTGGGCTAAGGTACGCTTTCCTAGGTCCCAATGAGTCATACCTGATCATTGTGAATGAGAACTTGAAAGATGATGAATTGTCCTCCCTTTTGAACGAATTGAGAAAGTATAGGAAAGCCATTGGTTATTCCTTGGATGACATCAAAAGCATTTCCTCTACTCTTTGCACGCATAGGATACATCTAGAAGATGAATCGATGACTTCTATCAAACATCAAATGAGGTTAAATCCGAATTTGAAAGAAGTTGTCATGAAAGAGATTCTAAAACTTCTAGATGCGGGGATTATCTATCTTATCTCTGATAGTAGGTGGGTATCCCCGGTCCATGTGGTGCCCAAAAAGGGAGGAATCACGGTTGTGAAGAACAAAAAAATATGAATTGATACCCACTAGAACCATAACGGGTCATAGGATGTGTATTGATTATCGAAAACTTAACTCCGCCACTAGAAAAGATCACTTCTCACTTCCATTTATTGACCAAATGCTTGAAAGCCTTGCAAACCACCCATATTATTGTTTTCTTGACGGGTACTTGGGATTCTTCCAAATCCCGATACATCCCAATGATCAAGAAAATACAACATTCACATGCCCCTATGGTACCTTCGCTTATTGAAGGATGACATTCGGGTTATATAATGCACCGGTAGCCTTTCAACGGTATATGATGTCTATCTTTTCGAATTTGATCGAAGAAATGGTTGAGGTTTTTATGGATGATTTTTCCGTATATGGCTCTTCGTTTGGTGTTTGTCTTTCCAATCTTTGCAAGGTACTCACTAGGTGTGAGGAAGCGAATATCGTCTTGAATTTGGGGAAGTGCCATTTCATGGTTCCTGAAGGTATCGTCCTTGGGCACAAGATTTCGGAGAAGGGAATCGAAGTGGACAAGGCCAAGAGCGAAGTTATGGTGAGCTTGGAACCGCCAAAATCGGTTAAAGATATCTGAAGTTTCTTGGGTCATGCCGGGTTCTATAGGAGATTCATCAAGGACTTTTCAAAGATAGCAAGACCACTCACAAGGCTTCTTTGCAAGGATGTGGAGTTCAAGCTTGACGAAGAATGCCTTGAGGCGTTTTTGGAGATAAAAAAAGCGCTTGTGAGTGCTCCGATTGTGCAAGCACCGGATTGGAGTCTCCCTTTTGAGATTATGTGTGATGCTAGCAACTATGCGGTAGGAGCGGTTCTTGGGAAAAAGAAAGACAAGAAGATTCACGTGATCTACTATGCTAGTAGGACACTTGACGATGCACAAGGAAGGTACGCTACTACGGAGAAAGAGCTACTTGCGGTTGTGTTTGCTATCAAGAAGTTTAGGTCTTATGTGGTTGGCTCCAAGATCATCGTTTACACGGATCATACCCCTTTGAGGCATATCTATGCCAAAAAGACACCAAACCAAGGCTCTTACGATGGATCTTGTTACTTCAAGAATTTGATATGGAGATTGTCGATAAGAACGGTATTGAGAATGGATTTGCGGATCACTTGTCTAGGATGCGTATTGAAGATCTTGTGCCAATCGACGACTCACTCCCCCGAGGAGCAATTGATGTTAGTGAGTGTTTTGAGAAAAGGAATTGAATCCGTGACAGGTTTTGAGGATGCTAAGGGATTGACGGATGGAAAGCTACCTTAGTTTGCGGATTTGGTAAACTACTTGGCTTGTGGAAGAGAGCCGCCTAACTTGGAGGGCTACAAGAAGAAGAAGTTCTTTCATGACGTCGCAAGGTACTATTGGGATGAACCGTTCTTATACAAGTTGTGTTCGGATTGCTTATATCGAAGGTGTGTGGCGGAAGAAGAACGACCGGGATCTTGTTCCATTGCCATGGCTCGACCTATGGAGGATATTTTGATTCATTCAAGACGGTGACAAAGGTTCTCCAATCCGGTTTTTTGGTGGTCTAACTTGTTCAAAGATGCTCACGCTTTTGCCATCACTTGTGATGCATGCCAAAGGAAGGGTAACATTGCTAGGAGGGATGAGATGCCCCAAAATCTCATTCTTGAAGTCGAAATCTTTGACGTATGGGGTATAGACTTTATGGGACCATTCCCTTCTTCGTATGGGAACCAATATATTTTGGTAGCGGTGGACTACATGTCTAAATGGGTTGAAGCAATTGCTAGTCCGACCAATGATGCTAAGGTAGTTCTCAAGCTCTTCAAGTCCATCATTTTTCCAAAGTTTGGGGTTCCAAGGGTTGTGATAAGCGATGGAGGGAGCCACTTCATCAACAAGGGTTGAATTTCGGTTAAAATTGTACGACGGGATTACACCGAATCCGTCTTAATTAAAAAAATTCAATTTTACGCGTGTCGTAATTAAAAAATAATAATTTGACGCATGGGGGAAAAATTCAGATTGGTTGAATTTACATCAAATCCATCGTAATATCGATGGTACATTACGACAGAATTACGACGGCCACAAATTAACTCTATATATACTAGCCCAGATTTCTCTTCCTTCGACCATCCCTCACAATATCTCTCTCTAGACACTAATCTCTCTCTCTAGACGTGAATCTGTCTCTCTCTCTCTCTAACGTAATTTTTTTTTGTTGCTCGGATTGGAATTAGATATATAGGATTAGAACTATATAGGATTGGAATTAGATAAGATTGGATGATTCGAATTAATCTTGTTATTAATATTTATGATAGGATTGGAATTATTAGATTATATTTTTTATACTCGTTAATATTGTTATTATTTAATTTTATATAATTTTTTTTAGATATATAAGGAGCCATGTAGATCTCACTATATTCACTTTGTGAGTGACCGTGGCAAGTCGGGACCGAGTGATAATTCGGCGGTCCCGTCATCTTCGGCCACACCGGTCGAGGTTCCGCATTCTGCATCCGCACCAACGCCGTCACCGCCACCTCCACCTACATCAGCACCTCGACCCCCATTGATATATGTTGAGTACACGATCGAATATTTTTTGCGGCAGCCAGGTCATGATGGTTTACCTCGGTTAGATCCGCAACGGCCGTCGGAAAATTTTTGGTAAGTAAGTTCAAAATTATATATATTTTTAGTTGTAATTAACTTTATTTTATTTACTAATAATTATAGTTTTATTTCTCAAGTTTGATCTCAATAACCGAGTCGGACGGAGTGTGTCTGACACCATGAAATCCTATTTCATTGAGCCTCACCGCAATTGGTCTGCGGTTCCGAACGACGATATCGAGACGCGGTTCAAATACTTCAAGGTAATTTTTTTTTTTGAGAATTAATTATTTTTATTTAACTAATTATAACTATTTTTAATTGTTTCTCTTTTATTGGAGTTTTTTTATGGCAAAAATGGCACTGGGACCTCGCGATCACAAAGACGAAGTTTAAATCGAAGGAAATATTTCGATTGGAAGAGGAAGTAGGATGTTGATGGCGATAAGGTGAAGCCCCATACATGTCTACTGAAGTTTGGACCAGCTTGAAGACCTACTGGACATATTTGCATTCGCAGCGAGTGGCCGCTACGTGTTCGGCTTCTCGGAACAATGTCGCTCCATACGGTCTCCTGGTGGTTACGCCACATACTTCGGGTCAAACGCCTTTTGCAAGAAGGCGCCTTCAAATGATATGATTTTTTCGGTTAATTTCTATTTTTGTGATTTTGTTATTAATTAAAATTAACCATTAACCGTTTAATTTTGTTTGGTATGTCGTCTTGTTAGGCAAACGGAGGCGAACTTCCTCCAATGACCAAAGTTTTTGAGCAAACTCACAAAAAGAAAGATGGCTCTTTTGTGGATGCTCGGGTGGAGAAAGTCTACAACGTTATGACAAAGATCGCCGAACGTAAAACTCAGCTCTATCAGCAACTATCATTTGGCGGTAGCTCGGTCTAATCCACAACGGCTCTGACCACAACCCATATGGACGACATATACGAAGAGGTAATAATAATTAAATTATATTTTTACGGAATCATTTTGTATTCAATTTATTAAATTTACCGTTTATTTTTGTAAGGTTGCTTTGAAGAAAAATGGTAGAATTTTAGGGATGTGATCGATCCGAGATAGTGTCGTCGCCTTGTTCCTCACGTCATTCTTTCGAGGATCCGGTTATGTTGCGGAACGAGTTAAACAACGCCCACTCCGAGATCAGCACTTTGCGGGCAAAGCAAGCGGTATACGACGAGAAGATCCAAGGATACGATAAGACGATCCACGGATACGACTCTCTCCTCGATATTATTACCGCGACTAACCCAACTTTGGCGACCGCAATGAGGCTGCATCTGTTACGATCTTGGTGAGAAGATCGTTTGCCCAAAATGCTACTTCGTGAGTGTGGATCGATTGGGCTCACAAAGGATGCAGAAGGCCTTTGATATTCCTCTTTGAATCTTAAGGATATTACACACCATAAGACACAAAGGATATTGCTGGATATTACTCACCAACAATATGATCTAGAAAATTCAGAGAGAGTTTTATAAAAAGACTATATAGTTTTCTCAAATGACAATACAAGAAATATAAAGAAAAACTCAAGGCTTGCATGCACATCAATTAAACAAGCCTCGAAAATAACACAGAAATTAAACACAAGTTTGAATAAAAATAAAAGACTCTCCATGCCATGCCCCTTGGTATTCTGGTCGAGATTTAACTTGCTGGGCTTTGTGTCATAGATCAACAAACGGGTTTTATTGGAAGTGATCTACTTGCCTCGTTAGAAACCTTTCTTTGGAAAACCCGGTGGGACAAAACCAAAGAGGAGGAAAAGAGCACAAGTAAATCACTTGAAGCGTTTATTGATCTACTTGGGCCTGTGTTTAAAACCAATGAGGTTTCAATTCACCTTCTTCATCCTGGCCCAAGTGACGGCGTCGAGTCCAACTTGATGAAATAGTTTCCCCAATACTTTCTTGAATCTTTTGGCTTTAGCTCCGATCTTCGAACTAATTGATTTTCCCTCAGTCGGATGTCCCTCGGTAAGAACTCCCTCAGTTGAATGTCCCTCGGCTAGGAATCCCTCGGAACAGAATTCCCCAGCAAAGAATCCCTCGGTTCCCTCAGTTCCTTCGGATCCCTCGGATCCCTCTCGGTTCCCTCAACTTGTTTTCCCTCAGAATAAACCTCAGCTTGTTTTCCCTCGGCTCCCTCAGCATCTGTTTCAAGCTGCTCATCCAGGATCATATCATCATCTCCCATTTGAAAAGGATTTGTCCTTAAATCCGAAAAATCTGCAAGGAAACGAGCTAAGTTAGAATCGTTGAGGTTTAAAATCAGAAAATACTTACCTCGTGAGCTGATCTGGCTGGAGTTGTTCCGTGTTGAGATGGGACGTGGTTCAAGCTTTTTAGAAGTCACAAAACAGTATAGACATCTCGTTCATTTCCCGTTGTTTCTCCTTGAGCGGTTTGGCTCTCCTTGGATCTGATATGCACATTTTGGGCAATCGTAAAATCTGTATGTTCAAGAAACAAAACACCACGACTATTAGTCTTAAAATATGTTTTTTGGTGAGAGAACTTACCTGACCCATCAGTGGTTTGGTCGTTTGGATGCTTCTTTTTCTCGGCATGCTTTTTCTTGGACGTAAGTGTGGTTTTCAAAGGAAACTTTGAATCGACATTAGCTACGTGATTTTTGCCTTGACTATTCTCTTCTAAAGGTATTTTTGGACGGCAAAAATGGTTTCCCTCAGTGGGAATTCTTTGATTTAGCTCATCCCTCAATCGCTCCATATAATTGCACGTTTTCTATTCGGGCCAAACGGGTTGATTGATCGTTTTTGCTGGGCATCTTTTGATCGGATTTTCTCCTTCTTGATTGGCTGGGGACTTCATGGGGTCATCTCCTTTGATCATAGTCTGAGTTTCCTGCAAAAGAAAAAGTTTCTCACTCGGATTTGGAAGCTCCAGTGCATGATTAGTTAAACTCGAAGGACTTTGATCAAGTAAAAGGCATTTCTTATTTTTATTTTGAGAGTTAGGAGTTTCACTTACAACCTGTTTGCCTATGTGCTTGAGGAGCAATTGGTCTTGATAGATTTCATGTGGTGACATAGGTACCAAAGTGATCTTCTTTCCTTCGTATTCGAACAAATACCGGTTGTTGAATCCGTCATGAAGAACTCTTTGATCATACTGCCATGGTCTTCCTAGAAGGATGTGGCTTGCTTCCATGGGCAGGGCGTCACACAGAATCTCATCTTGGTATTTGCCAATGGTTATAGGAACCGAGACTTGGCTACTCACCTTCATCTCCTCGTTGTTAAGCCATTGAAGATTGTACGGTTTGGGATGCTTCTTCACTGTCATCTCGAGCTTCTTGACCATTGTTTTACTTGCAACATTTGTTCAACTACCTCCATCTATGATAATGCTGCATACCTTTCCTTGGACGTGATATCTTGAGTGAAACAGATTCTTCCTTTGCTCATGCTCGTCGGTTTTGATGTGAGCGTTCAAAGCTCTTTGAATCACCAAAAGATCTCCTTTAACAACAACTTCTTCGTGTTCCTCATGAATCAGCAAGAACTTCCTCTTCTTCAATCTTGCCATTGTCCAACAGAACCATGATCTTCTGGTTTGGACATTCTTTTGCAAAGTGTCCATTGCCTTGACACTTAAAACACCTTACATCACGACCCGTAGAAGTTGAAGCTTCGGTTCTGCCCTTGTAGCTCAATCTTGTGCTTAATAATCTGCTTCTCATCATCTTGATAGCTCGGTTTGGGGGCTGCTCCAGCACCATAAGAAGATCGAGATGAAGCACTTCTCCTTTTTAGTTGTTTCTCAAACTTGATCGCCTTGTGAAGGAGTTCTTCCAACTCCACATAGTGATGAACCTCCAATCTATCTATAATGTCTCTATTGAGTCCACCAATAAACCTCGCCATTGTTGCTTCATTATCTTCTTGAATATCCGCTCTCAGCATAAGAGTCTCCATTTCTTTGTAGTACTCCTCTACGGTTCAGTTTCCTTGGGACAAATTCCTTAGCTTGAAGTGTAGTTCCCGGTGATAGTGACTTGGTACGAATCTCGTCCTCATTAGTACCTTTAGTTGCGTCCATGACTCTACTGGAAAGTCTCCCACCCGTCGCCTAGTACTGACAAGTTGATCCCACCAACTTAACGCATAGTCTTTGAATTATGTGGGTGCGATCTTGAGCTTGATCTCTTGGGTGTAATCTCGGCAGTTGAACACTATCTCAATCTTCTTCTCCCACTCCAAGTATTCTTCTGGATTGTTAGTGCCATGAAATGCATGGATATTGAGTTTAAAACCCGCCAAAGGATCCATATTCTTTGGTTGCCTTTCTTCTTGGTCACGCCTTCTTCTTCTTCTTGGTCACGCCTTCTTCTTCTCCTTGAATCATGAGACCGTGAGGCGTTGCTATAGTAATTTTCTGTGGCTGAATGGTGCTTGCTTGATCTTGAACCTTCCTGTTCTGATTGCGCATTATTAATTTTATGGGCAGCAAGTTTCTCATCCAACAAGGTCGACACTTTAGCCATAAGATCGTCCATCATCGCTTGATTCGCTTGGTTCACGCTTTGTTCATTACGTGTATTAGACATTGAGACCTGAAACAAAGCAAAAATACACAAGTAACAAGTTCCTTGGGTAATAGAAATGATTTCACACAACGATCATAAAAATAACCCTTCAAATGCCACTAAACTCGTCTAGAACTGTAACCTGTCTATACAACTTGATCGAACGGAATAAAATATCAAAACACATTCAAAATTCCCAGAAATAATTTTAACAAACACTAGACTCGTCCTAAATTCACCAAAAGTTGATTTCTCAATTTTATCGAACACAAATTAATTATGAAAATTCTAGCAAATCGACAGACAGAAACGTTTCAGATTCCTACAATCGAACAGTTTTGGAAAAACATAACCTGATCTCGAAGCAGGCTCTGATACCACCTGTTACGATCTTGGTGAGAAGATCCTTTGCCAAAAATGCTACTTCGTGAATGTGGATCGGTTGGTCTCACAAAGGATGCGGAAGGCCTTTGATATTCCTCTTTGAATCTTAAGGATATTACACACCATAAGACACAAAGGATTTTGCTGGATATTACTCACCAACAAGATGATCTAGAAAATTCAGAGAGAGTTTTATAAAAAGATTAGATATTTTTCTCAAATGACAATACAAGAAACATAAAGAAACACACAAGGTTTGCATGCACAACAATTAAACAAGCCTCAAAAATTACACAGAAATTAAACACAAGTTTGAATAAAAATAAAAGACTCTCCACGCCATGCCCCTTGGTATTCTGGTCGAGATTTAACTTGCTGGGCTTTGTGTCATAGATCAACAAACGGGTTTTATTGGAAGTGATCTACTTGCCTCGTTAAAAACCTTTCTTTAGAAAACCCGGTGGGACAAAACCAAAGAGGAGGAAAAGAGCACAAGTAAATCACTTGAACCGTTTATTGATCTACTTGGGCATGTGTTTAAAACCAATGAGGTTTCAATTCACCTTCTTCATCCTGGCCCAAGTGACGGCGTCGACTCCAACTTAATGAAATAGTTTCCCCAAGACTTTCTTGAATCTTTTGGCTTTAGCTCCGATCTTCGAACTAATTGATTTTCCCTCAGCCGGATGTCCCTCGGCAAGAACTCCTCAGTTGAATGTCCCTCGGCTAGGAATCCCTCGGAACAGAAATCCCTGGCAAAGAATCCCTCGGTTCCCTCAGTTTGTTTTCCCTCATAATAAACCTCGGTTTGTTTTCCCTTAGAATAAACCTCAGCTTGTTTTCCCTCGGCTCCCTCAGCATCTGGTTCAAGCTGCCCATCCAGGATCATATCAGCATCAAACGGGGACATCAAGAGCGGGCCCAAGGAATGAACAGCGGGATGCGGATCAACGAGCTAAATTGGAGCGGAGAACCACGACTGCTACAGACGAGGAGCTTTTTAGACAATTCGATATTCACCTACAAGATAATAATTAGTATTTTGGATTTTATTTTGTATTTTAAATTTTATTTTGTATTTTGAACTTATTTATAAAAAAATAATTTATAATTATATTTTTATAAATTATTTAATTCATAATTTTAATTTGATTAATTATTAATTTATAATTTTAATTATTAATAAAATAAATATTATATAACATCGACTTTACATCGATCTACAAATTACGACGAATTTATATCGATTTATTTTTACATCGACTTTACATCGATCTACAAATTACGACAAATTTAAATCGATTTATTTTTACATCAATTTACCATCGAATATATTACGACGATTTTACGACGAATTTCCGGATACAAAAATTCGATTATTCGATGTAAAATCAATGTAATGTTATAACGATATACCAACGAGGTAATTTTGGTCATAATATTGACGTAACTTTACATCGCTTTTACGACGGATATTTTACGATGCTTTTTTTGTCCTAGTTTTTCCAACGATTTTACGACGATTCTCGAGTAACGACGATCATTTTACATCGAACTGGCAATCTTCGCTAATCCGTCCCAAAGTCTATTTTACATCGATTATGTATGTTGTAATACACATGTTTTCTTGTAGTGTTACTCTTCAATTGCCATTCCCCGCCGACCCACGCTATGCTTGCTTCGCTTGTATCATTGTGAAGAATTTTGTAAAGGTTAAACACGAAGCGCCCGCCACGAGACCCGAGGACTCTACCACCGCTTTCAACAGCATAATCACGCCAATCCTACAAGCCGTTAACTTCGATTTCTCGACCGAGACTCCACTCCAAGGGACTTGGTTCGATCTCATGTAATTTTCGCTCGAACGCACTATCTCTCGCGCATCACTTGACCCTGAAAGATTTGGCTACAAATTCTGCCCAAACGTCGGAGAGTCCTACTTTGTATTCTTACCTTCTAATTCTATCCCTAGACTCCGAGATGGAGCAGATCCTCGATGGAGACCGGAGAAGATGGACTATGTACCTGCTGTCCTGCGTCTACAATACACCATCGGATAATTCTTATTGGCCAAGGCCAAGCGAGACACAGCTGATATATCATGGTTTTTACCCTGTTTAGACCATGATATAAGTTCTTTTATACAGTCTTTCTAGTGTTTTGTAGTATTTTAGAGTATTTTACAGGTTTTAGCACGTTTGGAGCCAAATTGGAGTTATTGGAGCTTTCTGGAGCAGTTTGGAGCAGAAGCTGAAGTCGTGTTGCTGAGTACCTGATTTCACGACAAGCATCGATCGATACCCCCTGATATCGATCGATACTCATCACAGCAAGACACGACCCTGATATATCATGGTTTTTACCCTGTTTAAGCCATGATATAAGTCCTTTTTATAGAGTCTTTCTAGTGTTTTGTAGTATTTTAGAGTCTTTTACAGGTTCTAGCACGTTTGGAGCCTAATTGGAGTTATTGGAGCTTTCTGGACCAATCTGGTGCAAGGGCTGAAGTTCGTGTTGCTGAGTACCTAATTTCACGTCGAGCATCGATCGATACCGCCTGGTATCGATCGATACCCATCGCAGCAAGACACGACCCGCGAGTTTTCCAAGACTTGAAGAATTGCAAAAGTGCCCAGAAGTCTTTAATAATTACAAGAAGACCCCAACTCGTGTTTTAGGTTATAAATAGGATTTTACAGCCACTTGTTTAGGCTATGCTTTATTTTCTATACTTTGGTTTGAGACAAGTCTGAATCTCCCTTCGTCCGAGATCAGATCTCAAGAACCTCTTGTTATTCTTATTCTATTGATGATTTATTCAAACATATTGATTGTTTCGTTCTCTATGTCTGAGTAGATCCACCTTAGGTTTAGGGTTTTCTCATAAAGGATTTCTTTGAATGCTAGGTTAATTATCTGTTTAGGATTCACCATCTGAATTAGTTCTTCGCCTTAGGTTGTGTTCAAAGCTAATTCTAGGTTGACGAATCTGGAACTTAGATCTTAGGATAATTGATTAGGCACGACAGTGCGATTAATTACCTGATAGAACCTAGGTGAGCAAATTGATTATTCGCAAAGAGATTTGGTTTAATTGATTTGTGAACATATCAAACCTGTTATTAAAGCTGATTTAGACTTTAGGATTCGCAAAGAGATTTGGAATTCCTAGGATTTAGATTTAGATAATTCTCGCAACGACAGTTGGTTAATTATACCTTAGTGATTTGAGTTCAAGAACTGCGCTAAATCTGAATCCTGCTAGTTAGTTTATCTGCATTCATTGATTTCCTGAGAAAAACCCTGGGCCTATATTTTCCTGATTGAATACAACTCTTTTAATTTTTGCATTGCTTTTAATTACATATGTTCGGCTTAGCTTAATTCTTATCTATATAATTTATTGCGCGTTTCTCTGAGTCTTTTGTGGTTCGACCCCTAGCTATACTATAACAACTGCTTTAGTACTTTAGGGTATTAAATTGAGCATATCAATTTTGGCGCCGTTGCCGGGGACTCAATTCGTAATTAGATTTTAGTTTAGAATTTCGACTAAGTTCATCGGTATCGATCGATACTATGTAGTATCGGTCGATACTCGTCGTCTTCTTTTGTTGGTATCGATCGACACCACTTGGTATCGATCGATACTCAACGTATTTTTTTGGTTACTTACGTGTTTTGCCTAGTGTTTTGTTTGCAGGTGTATGCCTGTTCGTGAAACCAGAAGCAACAAGAGCACACAGCTAGTTGAACTGTCATTGGAACAGCTAGCGCTTGTGGAACGCACAAACAGAAAGACCAAGCAAACATCAGGGATGAACAACCCAGTGGTTTTAAGAGCTGATGAAGCTGGGATTCTGAGAGACCAAGAGGGTCATGTGTGTAATGAGAGAGGGCAGCGACTTGATGAAGCTGGAAACGTCGTTGCCCCTGCTCCTGTTATTGAGATTTTCGCGCCAGCTGGGCGCGCCAACGTTGGGAATGCTGCAGGTGATCGAGCTAGAACACTTGGCGAGCACAACAGGCCTGATCAGTTCTTTGCCAATCGAGCTGCGATTCGCATACCGACTTTTCAGATGAATGACTTCGAGCTGAAGCCTGCATATTACGCTCTCGTAAGTCAGAATCCATTCCATGGCCTACCTCATGAGCATCCCATGGATCACATCGAAAAGTTCGAGGACTTGGTCACTAGCATGAAGTATAATGGAGTGCCCAATAAGTTCCTTTTCTGTAAACTCTTCCCGTACTCTCTTGGTGGGGATGCTGCTTATTGGCTGAAGCAGCTAGCTCCTGATTCACTTACTACATGGGATGAGACGAAGAACGTGTTCTTGATTAATTTCTATGATGATGCAAGATCCGAGGAGCTCAGGAACAAGATCTCTCAGTTCGCTCAGGGTCCGACAGAGGCATTCAAGGCTTCATGGATTCGTTTCAAGTCTTATCAGAGAGACTGTCCGCACCATGGGTTCACTCAGGTGCAGCTGCTGGGCACTTTCTACAGAGGGGTTGATTGGAGATACCAGATGGCATTGGACTCTGCTAGCAATGGGAACTTCTTCACCAGGTATCCGGATGATGCGGTTGTGCTGATCGAGAACTTGGCGTCTAGTAATAGCACCAATAATGCTGATTTCGAAAGGAAAAAGCAAGCTGGAGGAACAGAGGGATCGCAGATTGCTGACATGCAGGCCAAACTGGATTTCCGGGTTGGGAAGTCGAAGATATCTGTGCACTTTGCTGATGAAGTGGCGAATGTGGAAGAAGAAGAAGAGGATGTTAACTACGTTGGTGGTTCTGGTTTTCAGGGTCAACAATTTGGGTACAACAACAACCGAAACTTCAGCAACAACACTCGAAATTACGGGAACTCTTCGTACCAGCCCATCCCTCCCAAGTCAGCAGACAATAAGATGGAATCCATGCTTGAGCAGATTCTTCAGGGACAACAGAAATTGCAAGTGGATTTCAATGGGAAGCTTGACCATCTGTACTCTGATCTCAATGGGAAAATCGAGGCTATCAATACCAATTACAGGATGCTGGCAACGCAAGTGGCTCAATCTGCTGCAAACATTAAGGGAAAGACAGTTCATCCACACGACGCACACGTCAATGCCATCATCTCGAGTGCAGGAAATTTCGATGAGGAACCTGAAATCGCCAGGGCATCGATCGATACCCCCAAGTGTCGATCGATGCCGGTTACAATCTTGAAACGGGATACTTCAAAAACCCGTGTATCGATCGATACCCCACTGGTATCGGTCGATACTGAGGCGATTTCTGAGGAGGCACATGAGATTTCGACTGAGGTGCCTCAAGTAGTAGCAGCACGATTCAATATCGCCCAATTTTGGGAAGACCACGAAACCAAGTATCAGGCAGCGAGAGCTAAGGAACGAGCTGAGAAAAGAGCTCGCAAACCCAAGAAAGTGAATCCTGTTCCTAAACATCTCAGAGATCCTATCACTCCAAAGCAGCTGCGTGGCTTTGAGAAGAGGGTACGAAGGATTTCCGACGATGTCACTTTTGAAGAAGCTCTAGAGGACTGGCCTCTGCTGAGTCACTTCAAAGACTGCAGAGAAACTGAGGAAGAAATTAAGGCACTCTTTATCGAGGCAAGACGCAAGTCACTACAGCCGCGGCAATTGAAACAGAGGGAAGACCCAGGGAAATTCGCGGTACCATGCTCTATCTCTGGAGTAGAGTTCAAAGAGTCTCTCGTTGACTCAGGGTCTAGCGTCAATGTGATATCAAAGGAAATTGCTGAACGATTGAAGGATGATATAAGACCCCCTACTTTGCTTCTCACGTTTGCAAACTCTTCCACCTCACCTCCATACGGTACTATCCATGCTTTGCCTATTAAAGTAGGAGATTGTCTGGTGCCCACTGATTTTCAGGTTGTGGAGATGAGCAAAGGATCTGAGTTTTCTCTGCTCCTGGGACGACCGTTCATGGCTACTGCTGGCGCGATCATTGACACACCTAATAAGAGACTCTCTTTCTCTTACATTGACGGAGATGTCTACTATGATGCCATTCCCCCTAGAGTTGCTCCCACACGTGTCTCTAGCATCAAGGTTATCACAGGAGAGTCGCTAGCAGTTGATATTTTGGGAGAGCCTCCTGATGAGCCTACTGCCACAGACGTTCCAGCTGAATCATCCAGCATCCACAAGGAAGTTGCCAAGAAAGCCAAGGCAACAACGAAGAAGAAGGCCAAGAGCAAAAAGGTCTAGAATCCCCATGTCACTTTGATACCTCAGAAGTGTGATGGAAATTCGATTGAGTATAAGGTCAAGTGCAAAGGAGCTTCGAAGCCATTCTCTAAGGCTAGGGTCCTTCTTACTTCTGAGCTGAAAGAGAAAGGATAGGAGTTTGTGCAAGGCATGTTGAGCAGAACTCTGAAGATTGCAATGTCGAGTTGTGGAGCCTGTTTTGGTGCAAGCTCGCACTCTTATCCAGCCTGAAGGGCGTTACAGTCAAGCTATTGACGTTAACCGAGCGCTTGGTGGGAGGCAACCCACTGGTGAGTCTGTTTTTGATTCGTTTTTGTTTTTATTTTCGTTCGTTTTATGTTTGTGTCAGGATAAACAAGGAGCAAACTCGAAATCGCCTGAGTGTCGATCGATACTCTTCAGTATCGATCGATACCCTACGCGATTCAGAAAGGTTCATGTCGATTTAAGCCTGTATCGATCGATACAGGTTGTGTGTCGATCGATGCTCAATGTTCCAGCAAGGTAACTTCTTGTTTTTCCCAATTTTATTCTGTTAATTTTTTTCTTCTTTTACCTACTCTAGGCTAGATAACACTGGGGACAGTGTTTTTCAAGTCTGGGGGAGGTGTCTGCTGACATTGTTTTCGTTTTTCTTAGAGTCAGTCGTTTTATCGAGTCAAAATTGTTTTATTGAGTCAAAACTTGTTGGAGATGATGATCATGTGCTTGAACCTATTGATTTGATTTTGTTTTTGAGTGCACAGTGTTACAGGATCAGTTCTAGATCGACTAATGAAAAATCCAAAGACTGACCAGTTGACTAGAAAACATCCATGTCTCCAGCAGAGTTCTTCTGAAGCCTGAGCCAAATTTTTGCACTTCATCAATGTGGTTAGTGTTTTTAGAGCTTGATTCATCATTCATATCTGATAAAGGAACCCATGTGTTAAATGTTATGGTATCTCTCTCCCCTGTTATAAGTTGATAAACAAGAGCATAAAAGATTGAAATGATTTTCTTCTGAGTAGAGGGTTAGGAAAATTTCCAGCGATCCCATTATTATACTTAAGAGGGAATGATCACACGAAGGATTAGAAGCGAGGCTAGGATTTTCCTATGATGTCATTATTCGCCTACAACCTTTGATACATAGAGAGAGAAGAACCGGGGATTTGGTGGCAAACACCATCAATACTCGCGTCTCATACCTTGATGTGTATATGCAAAGCTGAAAATAAAAAAAATGGAACATAATAAGAAATAAGTCTGGGGGAGAGAAATTGATACAAAAAGTGTGAAAAAAGGGTGGTTCCTTGTCATGATATTGTCTGGTAAAGAATCTAGAAGGTTCTTGAACATTAGCTGCAGCGATGAAACTGGCGATGAAGGTTTTACTTGAACGAAGCTGTGGGATAATGTATGGAGTCCGGAAAAGCTGCGAATGTCTACGGAGAAGTACATGGTGGTTAGATCAAAAGCTGATTTGGTGACATTTGGGTACTTGGGAAAAAGGTCATTTCGATGGTTCATGAACATGTGAGTCTCCGCGTTTTCAAACCTCTTTCTCTGTTTAGTCCTCTATTTGCTTGAGGGCAAGCAAAGGCTAAGTCTGGGGGAGTTGATATATCATGGTTTTTACCCTGTTTAAGCCATGATATAAGTCCTTTTTATATAGTCTTTCTAGTGTTTTGTAGTATTTTAGAGTCTTTTACAGGTTCTAGCACGTTTGGAGCCTAACTGGAGTTATTGGAGCTTTCTGGAGCAATATGGTGCAAGGGATGAAGTTCGTGTTGCTGAGTACCTGATTTCACGTCGAGCATCGATCGATACCCCCTGGTATCGATCGATACCCATCGCAGCAAGACACGACCCGCGAGTTTTCCAAGACTTGAAGAATTGCAAAAGTGCCCAGAAGTCTTTAATAATTACAAGAAGACCCCAACTCGTGTTTTAGGTTATAAATAGGATTTTACAGCCACTTGTTTTGGCTATGCTTTATTTTCTATACTTTGGTTTGAGACAAGTCTGAATCTCCCTTCTTCCGAGATCAGATCTCAAGAACCTCTTGTTATTCATATTCTATTGATGATTTATTCAAACATATTGATTGTTTCGTTCTCTATGTCTGAGTAGATCCACCTTAGGTTTAGGGTTTTCTCATAAAGGATTTCTTTGAATGCTAGGTTAATTATCTGTTTAGGATTCACCATCTGAATTAGTTCTTCGCTTAGGTTGTGTTCAAAGCTAATTCTAGGTTGATGAATCTGGAACTTAGATCTTAGGATAATTGATTAGGCACGAGAGTGCGATTAATTACCTGATAGAACCTAGGTGAGCAAATTGATTATTCGCAAAGAGATTTGGTTTAATTGATTTGTGAACATATCAAACCTGTTATTAAAGCTGATTTAGACTTTAGGATTCGCAAAGAGATTTGGAATTCCTAAGATTTAGATTTAGATAATTCTCGCAACGACAGTTGGTTAATTATACCTTAGTGATTTGAGTTCAAGAACTGCGCTAAATCTGAATCCTGCTAGTTAGTTTATCTGCATTCATTGATTTCCTGAGAAAAACCCTGGGCCTATATTTTCCTGATTGAATACAACTCTTTTAATTTCTGCATTGCTTTTAATTACATATGTTTGGCTTAGCTTAATTCTTATCTATATAATTTATTGCGCGTTTCTCTGAGTCTTTTGTGGTTCGACCCCTAGCTATACTATAACAACTGCTTTAGTACTTTAGGGTATTAAATTGAGCATATCAGACCCGCGAGTTTTCCAAGACTTGAAGAATTGCAAAAGTGCCCAAAAGTCTTCAATAATTACAAGAATACCCCAACTCGTGTTTTAGGTTATAAATATGATTTTACAGCCACCTGTTTAGGCTAAGCTTTATTTTCTATACTTTGGTTTGAGACAAGTCTGAATCTCCCTTCGTTCGAGATCAGATCTCAAGAACCTCTTGTTATTCTTATTCTATTGATGATTTATTCAGTTATGTTGATTGTTTCATTCACCATGTCTGAGTATATCCACTTTAGGTTTGGGGTTTTCTCATAAAGGATTACTTTGAATGCTAGGTTAATTATCTGTTTAGGATTCACTATCTGAATTAGTTCTTCACCATAGGTTGTTCTCAAAGCTAATTCTAGGTTGACGAATCTGGAACTTAGACCTTAGGATAATTGATTAGGCACGAGAGTGCGATTAATTAACAAATAGAACCTAGGTGAGCAAATTGATTATTCGCAAAGAGATTTGGTTTAATTGATTTGTGAACATATCAGAACTGATTTTAAAGCTGATTTAGACTTTAGGACTCGCAAAGAGATTTGGAATTCCTAGGATTTAGATTTAGATGGTTTTCGCAACGAGAGTTGGTTAGCTATATTTTAGTGATTTGAGTTCAAGAACCGTGCGTAATCTGAATCATGTTAGTTAGTTTATCTGCATTCATTGATTTCCTGAGAAAAACCCTGAGCCTATTTTCTCTCCATTGATTTACGACCTTTTAATTTCTGCATTGCTTTCAATTACATCTGTTTCACTTAGCGTAATTCAGCATCTAGAATCTATTGTGTGTTTCTGTGAGTCCTTGTGTTCGACCCCTAGCTATACTACGACAACTGCTTTAGTATCTGGATAGGGTATTAATTTGAGCATATCAACAGCTGCAGAGTGTTATCCAACTTGATATGCTCAATTTTGATAAGTTCCAGATTCGTCAACCTAGAATTAGCTTTGAACACAACCTAAGGTGAAGAACTAATTCAGATTGTGAATCCTAAACAGATAGTTAACCTAGCATTCAGAGAAATCCTTTATGAGAAAACCCTAAACCTAAGGTGGATCTACTCAGACATGGCAATTGAATCAATAGACATAACTGAATAAATCATCAAATAAATAATCAAAAAGGTTTAGAGATCTGATCTCGGACGAAGGGAGATTCAGACTTGTTTCTCACAACCAAAGTATTCTAAACTAAAGCTTAAAGAGGCATGGCCTAAACAAGTGGCTGTAAAATCCTATTTATAACCTAAATCACGACTTGGGGTCTTCTTGTAATTATTAGAGACTTTTGGGCCAATTTTGCAATTCTTGAACTCTTCAATAAGTCGCATGTCGTGTCTTGCTGCGATGAGTGTCGATCGATACCAAGGGGGTATCGATCGATACTCGACGTGAAATCAGGTACTCAGCAACACGACTTCAGCTCTTGCTCCAAAGTGCTCCAATAATCTCCAATAAATCCAATAATGCTCCAAACGTGCTAAGACCTGCAAAAGACTCTAAAAGACTCCAAAATACTATAAAGACTCTATAAAAAGGACTTATATCATGGTCTAAACAGGGTAAAAACCATGATATATCAACTCCCCCAGACTTAACCTTTTGCTTGCCCTCAAGCAAATAGAAGACTAAACCAGAGAAAGAGGTTGGAAAACGCGGAGACTCACCTGTTCATGAACCATCGAAATGACCCTTTTCCCAAGCACCCAAATGTCACCAAACCAGCTTTCGATCTAACCACCATGTACTTCTCCGTAGACATTCGCAGCTTTTCCAGACTCCACACATTATCCCACAACATTGTTCAAGTAAAGCCATCCTCGCCAGTTTCATCGCTGCAGCTAACATTCAAGAAACTTCTAGACTCTTTACCAGACAATATCATGACAAGGAACTACCCTTTTTCACACTTTTTGTATCAATTTCTCTCCCCCAGACTTATTTCTTATTATGTTCTCTTTTTTTATTTTTTTTCAGCTTTGCATATACATATCAAGGTATGAGACGCGAGTATTGATGGTGTTTGCCACCAAATCCCCGGTTCTTCCCTCTAAATGTATCAAAGGATGTAGGCGAATAATGGCATCATAGGAAAATCCTAGCCTCGCTTCCAATCATTTGTGTGATCATTCCCTCTTAAGTAGAATAATGGGATCGCTGGAAATTTTCCTAACCCTCTACTCAGAAGAAAATCATTTCAATCTTTTATGCACTTATATATCAACTTATAACAGGGGAGAGAGATACTATAACTAAACAAATGGGTTCCTTTATCAGATATGAATGATGAATCAAGCTCTAAAAACACTAACCACATTGATGAAGTGCAAAAATTTGGCTCAGGCTTCAGAAGAACTCTGCTAGAAACATGGGTGTTTTCTACTTAACTGGTCAGTCTTTGGATTTTTCATTAGTCGATCTAGAACTGATCATGTAACACTGTGCACTCAAAAACAAAATCAAATCAATAGGTTCAAGCACAGGATCATTATCTCCAACAGGTTTTGACTCAATAAAACGACAATTTTTTTTTATTTTATGACTCTAAGAAAAACAAACACAATGTCAGCAGACACCTCCCCCAGACTTGAACAACACTGTCCCCAGTGTTATCTAGCCTAGAGTCAGTGAAATAAAACAAAAGAAGAGGATAAACGAAGAGAAACAAGAAGTTACCTTGCTGGAACGTCAAGTATCGATCGACACACAGCCTGGGTATCGATCGATACCAGGCTTAAATCGACTTGACGAACCTTTCATTCGCGATTGGTGTCTATCGATACCAATGGGGTATCGATCGACACTAGGCGATTTCGAATTTTGCTCCTTCTTTATCCTGACACAAACACAAAACGAACGAAAAATAAAAAGAAAAACGACTCAAAAACAGACTCACCAGTGGGTTGCCTCCCACCAAGCGCTCGTTTAACGTCAATAGCTTGACTGTAACGCCCTTCAGGCTGGATAAGAGTGAGAGCTTGCA
>PKML01065040.1:8754-35375 GCA_002933935.1 Eutrema yunnanense | reverse complement strand
AGAAATCCTTTATGAGAAAACCCTAAACCTAAGGTGGATCTACTCAGACATGGCAATTGAATCAATAGACATAACTGAATAAATCATCAAATAAATAATCAAAAAGGTTTAGAGATCTGATCTCGGACGAAGGGAGATTCAGACTTGTTTCTCACAACCAAAGTATTCTAAAATAAAGCTTAAAGAGGCATGGCCTAAACAAGTGGCTGTAAAATCCTATTTATAACCTAAATCACGACTTAGGGTCTTCTTGTAATTATTAGAGACTTTTGGGCCAATTTTGCAATTCTTCAACTCTTCAATAAGTCGCATGTCGTGTCTTGCTGCGATGAGTGTCGATCGATACCAAGGGGGTATCGATCGATACTCGACTTGAAATCAGGTACTCAGCAACACGACTTCAGCTCTTGCTCCAAAGTGCTCCAATAATCTCCAATAAATCCAATAATGCTCCAAACGTGCTAAGACCTGCAAAAGACTCTAAAAGACTCCAAAATACTATAAAGACTCTATAAAAATGACTTATATCATGGTCTAAACAGGGTAAAAACCATGATATATCAAGTGTTATCGACTACTAATACTTGCTCAGGCCCATGCACCATCCGCTCCCTCGAGCTCCTCACACGTACATGGACCAGAATACGAAACCATGGAGAAAAGACTAGAACGACATGAGAGACGATACAAGCGTATGATACACTTCCTTGAGGAGAACAACTAGTTCGATGGCAACTTGTCCGATTCCAAGACGGATGGCTCACGTGACATGAAGCCTCACGATTCATCACTCACGACCACCTCCGCACATCACCACCACGGTTTCAATAGATTTTCTTCCCTTTATCTTTTTTTTATTTTTATTTTTGAACTCTTTTATTTATTTGCTATTTTATTTTTATGTCTTCTCCATCCTTTCACCAACTTTTTCACACTGTGGGCAGTGTGATTTAAGTATGGGGGAGGATGTTTATCCGTTACTAATTTATTTTTCTTTGTTTTGAATTTATCTACTTTTTCACTTTAATTTTAAACTATTTGTGTAATCTTTTTCTATTTTTATTAAATATTTTTCAGGAACATAAGAAAAAATCTATGATGATTTCGACTTGTGTGCTTCTACGCTATCTCCTCGTGCCAGCTCTTTTGTGGTTTGGTACTATATTAGGATGTATCTAGAGTACTTGCAATGCGACATCACCAAAGGATTTCGATCTATAGAGATTCTTTCTGATAGGATATACTGGCTCACTCTATTTGAACTTAATCTGAATTTATTTTTCTTATCAAATGTTTTAGGCGAGACAACGAATCATACATCTAGGACATATTATCCTTTTGACCACTCTTTGTTGTCCTAGATGGCTAGTTCATCTTTAGCTGGTACCACACCCCAAACCTTAGCCATCATTTTTGAACCTCACTCTTGCCTCTCTTGTTATCTTATGTGCAAAAGCGCCGGAGAGGGAGGAACGACACAGTTTTCAGTCACTCAAGAAGACATAAGACGAGATGGATTCGGTTAAGGAAGTATCAACAATTCAAGCTTAAAATTTTCCTTGGAAATCTCTTATCACTGGTAATTTTCGTCTTTCCTAAGACTCTCGTTAAAAGCGTTTCCCCTTTTCAAAAAGAAAATAATAATAAATAAATATATATAATCAAAAGAAAAGGAAACAAACGTTTAAAGATTCTTAGGGTGTCGATATTCTTTATACCAAGGCAACAATATTTCGTATATGAGTTACCCAGAGAAAAATCTAAATCCGGGGGAGTGGATGAAAAGTTCTCTCAAAGACATAAAAGTCTCGAAGAAGAAAGAATTCGTAACTACACTTATGTGAGTAGGAAGTGACTGGAAACTATGGATATCAACATCTTCATCCTCTCTTGCTGTTTTGCATAATATCTAGCATCCTCCGGTGAAAATACGGTAACCCGAAACACTTTAAACCTCACCTCTAAAATGCCCTTAATGCCTAGCCTCGATTGTCTTGGTTAGTATTTTTGATAAAAAAATCACGCAAACCTTAATGAATGTTAAGAGCTAGTTGACTGAAAGATTACAGTTTAAGTGGTTAGATTTTTGAATGACGGATACCGTATGTGGACTAGCGTTGCAGTACTTTAGTGAGAATTTTCTAGACTAAGTCCGATTGGTGCATTACGTTGGTTATGTTTTAGAAGGACGGTCACTAAGATTTTTATTAGTTCCTACGTTTTCTAAAACTTCTTTCGGAGGTTAGATTTTTGTTTTGTTTGAGGACAAAGAAAGATCTAAGTCTGGGGGAGTTGATAACACCGGGTTTCAACCATTTTTATGGATCGATTTAATATCTTTTGCAGGTGTTTTAACTCCGTTTTCAATGGTTTTCAAGTGATTTTCCATGTTTTAGAGTTTTGAAAGGCATTTCAGGTAACTTTGGATAAAATAATGCATTTAGGATCAAAAATACGTTTATGGATAAAGTTGGACCATCAGAAGTCTTGAAGTCAAAGAAGACCAAAGTAGACCTTCTCACCGTCTGATCATCCCCAAATTTGGACACAACAAAGAAGACACAACCAGCTTTCAAATGCAATTGGTTTGGAGACATTCCAATGGTTGGATAATCAAATATACTCGAAGCACTGAAGGCAGATGAATCTGCCTTGAACCACATTCACCGCGGGCAGAGGAGCTTCACCCACGGTCAACTAGCATTCCGCCGCGGCCAGTAGGGAGCCGCCCATGGCCAAAGACCATCTCACTGCGGGTTTCTTTTCATGTAAACCCTAAACGTCTACAAAGAAGTGAAGACTATAAACACTTGTTCTTACGTCTCTTAGACATAATCGTTTTCGCGCTTTAAGGCAAAGACGAATTCCTACCAACTTTTACTCTTGTTTTTCTGTTTGGAGTAAAAGGATTCTCGACTCGTGTTCTTCGATAGAGAAGCCTTTCTTCATCCCTTTTTCTTACTGTTTTCTTTTCAATTATTGATTATGTTTATCTCAGCTATGGCTGGGTAGTTCTCTTGTTGGGTATATGGTTTCAAAGGGGCTCTCATGGTTCGATTATTCATTAGGTTTTTAGATTAGGGTTCTTCGTTCTATATATCCTTTTTATTAATGCATGTTTGCTTGATTGATCTCCTTGCAACTGAACTTAGATATTTTTAGCGCTATAAAAGTACTGTATCTATATGTTTGACCTAGGGTAGACGAGCAAAAGCGTCACAAGATACAAAAGTATACTTGTGGAGGGGTTGTGAGCGTTAACGACCTTGCTTGTTCATCATCACTTTTTGTGTGGCCGGAGACGAAAGCTACCGGTCGAGTACTTAAGTTATCGGTGTGTAGGATGTATGCAAGTAGGCTACACACAATATTCATGTTCCAAGTTCAAGAACCAATAGACAACAAAAGTCGCTTTAGAAATCCTAGCAAATTCTTTATGTTTTCGGCCATGAACCTTAGAGAATTCCATATTGCCCAACACTTGGTTTATTAATTTACAACCTCGTTTTAATTATTCGCTTTGCTTACTTGCTGTTCTATTTCATTGCTTAATTTAGTTTAATTTCCTAGCTACAAATCGTGACAAACAAAACCCATAAAAATCGATTAGGTCTAGACACAACTTAAAAATCTATATAAATCGACAACGTTCAATCCTTGTGGATTCGATCCATAAATACTATTGCGTTTGTTGTGCACTTGCAGCCTAGCTAAAAGGGTAAAACTTATTAGTTCAATCCCACACATATCAGTGGACGGAACGATGCCGAGATGTACTTCGGCTCGGTTGTCTTCTTGTTTTCCTTTAGGTCGGCTCGGCTAAGAAGTCCTCTCCATACTTAGTCGTTTTGAGAAGTTAATCTCGAGTGGGTGAAAACTAACTCCATCAGTTTGTCCCCCCAGCTTGTCAGACTAAGTAATGATTATGACGAGGTGAATTGTTGAGATCGTGATTAAGTGTCGAGCCAAAGTAATTCCAAACTGTCGATCTTCTAATGTTGCCGAGACGAAAGGGAGACGAGGTGTCTTTTTGATTACTTTGCCAAGGCGTCCTGCTGGCTTGCCTTCTCTGACGAGGCGATGAATCTATTTGATGGCACCGAGCCATCATTCCTTCACCTCGGGACGTTCTAGGACGTTTGACATGCTTTGGGAGTTTTAGCACCGAGCCGTATCCACGCGCTTTGTTTTTATTACCTCGGGAATCACAAACATTTTCCATTAGTTCCTGAGGTCACGCGATATTATCTTCCCGATATCACACGCATCTACTCGCCCATTGCCTATTAGTAACGAGGCCTTCCCTTGGGTTCCTCTCATTATTCACTTCACCAAATTTTTCACAAAACAAGTAGCTATCCTCTCTCTCTTCTTTCTCTCTCTTTGTTTGATTGTAGGCTAGGGTTTTCCGATTTACCGCCATGTTATTTAATTTGTCCGATCTATCTTCATAGGAACCACATCGAGTCTTTGAATTTACCGATCCATCTTCAACACAGCCAATTTATCTGCATACGCTAAATTCCTACCGAGGTATAATGTTGAACCTTGAATTGAATGATTCGGCTGGCGCGGCTGACCTCCCAACACGACTCGGCTATAATGTTGCCGACCTTCCAGAAGGCGTCGAGGTGAGCAAATCTGACAAGGTGAACATGTCTGGGGAAACGAGTGGATATACCGTGGTGAATAGATTCATTGAGGCAAAAAATCCTACCGAGGCGAATATACCCACCGAAGTGAATCCATCCACATATCTAACTTCTTTCTGGATAGTGGGATCAGGAATCCAGATGATTGATGGCGAAGGGAAAAAAGATATTACATATTTATCTTGTGGTCCTTCCGAGGCGAGAAGAAGGTTGGAACATATGATGCAAAGTCATATGGTTAGTCTGTTAGATCGACGACCCGTGACGCAGGTTGCGGAGAAAAACAAAAGACGAGTTGATCCCCCTGGTTCTACCCTTTACACCGAGGGGTCTCTGGATGAGTTGAGGCGACGCTTCTGAATATCTGAATCGGTTGAGTTTATTATTCTCGAACCGTCCGACCGAACCAATGATCCTCCATGTTGTTTCACTATTTATGAGAGCTTCTTTCGCATGTGATTTTTATGGTTCCCGATCCCGGAACAAATCCTCTGATATTTGTGGAGGCACGGAGTTGCTTTGGGACAAGTCACGCCTCGTGGGCTTCGTCATCTCGTAGGGATTTTAATTCGGTGCATTGAGTGTGATGTTGAGATTAGCATTAACCACCTTCAAAACCTTCTGGAAATCCGAAGAGTTCCCAACTGGGAGAGGATTTATATTTCCAATACAAGGGAGTGCAAGATCATCCGAGGGTTTCCGAGCAAGGATAGCGACTGGGATAGCTGCTTCTTTTTTATCCGAATTTCTGAGGCCTCTATTCCTAACGACTGTATACGCCTGGTCAAGACGAGCTGGAGACCACTTGGTACCTAACTTGTAGATTTTCTGCTTGGTGCTTTATTTGATATTGGCGACTGATCTTGTTCTCTTTTTTTTGTAGTTCGCAACCCCCTTCCTGCATGTCCAGACGATTTACCCGAGGTGGTGGATACTTTGGCGGCCGAGACAGTTGATTGGGGAAAGGATTTCACACTGAGAAGAATTGAAAAGGCTCGAGCTATTATTGACGGCATTACTGTTGGTTCAAAGTCCCCATCTTCTGAAGGTACCGAGCCGAGCATTGCGAGATTGTTGATTTGGGAAAAGAAAGAGCTTGAGGAGAGAGATTCAGCAAGACGAGCTGCCGAGGTTTCTTCGCACCCTATTACTGCCGTGGTGGCGATCCCTGAGGCGACTACTACTGTAGAAAGAGCCGAGGCGAATATTGTCAATGATGCTAGAATGGATTATGTTGACCAGTCCGAGCCTCCAATTTATGTTGACGGAGAGAGGAAGACTGTGTTGGCTCTCCTACATGTTCCCATACCTTCTAATCTGACGAAGCCCGCTAAGGCATCGAGGTGAAAGCGTTCTGCCTCAGAAAATGGGAAAAGTCGAGACGTCGTAAGAGAGAGGGGTGATGGAAAAAAGAGACGCACGGTTCTTCCCGTTTCTGATACAGATCTTGCTGAGCTGATTGTGAACGATGCTTCGGTATCAACTGCCTTACTCTCGACGATCAAAGGTCTTGATGTTCATCTCCCCCGCTCTCGACACGATGGCAAGGGGGAAGATCTATGCCAATATGTCGCAGCGCGGCACTAAGGTTTGGCATGAGAGGTTCTTTACACAGTTGCTTGAAACTCAGTCTTGTGCTTCTTTCCGCAGTTTATGGCCTCTATTAATAAAATGGTGACTGCCTACGAGATGGATGCCTGCGACGATAGGTGCCGAATTGATGAGGCACAAAGATATTTTGTGACGATGAAAGACAAACTGGTCACAACCGAGAGAAACCTCTCTCTTTCTTCTGCAAAGGTCAAGGCTCTTGAGGGAGAAAAAATCTTGTTGAGGGAGGAATCGGTTCGGTCGGCCAATTTTGTGCTCCAACCGCCAGAAACTAAAGTGAAATTAGCTTCCGAGGTGGCTTCCCTAAAAAGGCAGATTGAGTCAAAAGACGCTCTGCACGAGGTCGACATCAAGAAAGCTCGAAAAGCGGCGAAGCGAGGAATGGTTGAGAATATGTATTTCGAAGATCGACTAGGATGGAAGCCTTACCTTTGGATTTAGCTTTCGAAATCTTCATCAAAGTTATCGAAAATTGAGTTAGCTTTCCAATGGGAGTGGTTTAACCTCATTCAGGGTTGTAATAAAGGAGTTACAGCCGATTTAGTATACATGTATCCATTTAGTAATTAGTTTTTGACCTTTTTAATCCCGATTTGGCGAAGTCAACTATAACTTAGAGAATTATTTTGAACGAGCGTTAGTTGAAGAATAAATCAATCGAGTGCAAATAGATGAGGAATTAAATGAGAAATTTCCCAGTTTCAAATTCGGCTATCAAAAGTGGAGGTGAGTATCGGAAAGTTGAAGGAGGCTAAGGGTAAGGAACTCTAGTTGGTTGAGGTTAATTGTAATTTGCAGCTTTGATAAGCTCAAATTAATACCCTATAAGTACTAAAGCTTTGTCGATTGTAATACTTAGTGGTCGAATCCATAGAGATTCACGGAAACACACAATAGATTGTATAAATGAAAATTAAGCTAAGTGATCAATGGAATTGAAAGCAATTACGTAAATTAAACAAGTTGTGATTCGATTGGGAGAAAGATAGGTTCAGGGTATTTCTCAGGAAATCAATGAATGCAATTAAACTAACAAATCAGAGTTCATATTAAGCACGGTTCTTGAACTCAAATTACTGAAATATAATTAACCAACTCTCGTTGCGAGAATTATCTAAGTCTAAATCCTAGAATTCCAAATCTCTTTGCGAATCCTAAAGTCTAAACCAACTCTAGTTCAAGTTTGATTTGCTCACAAAACAACTAAACCAAATCTCTTTGCGAATAGTTATTTTGCTCACTCTTCTATCAGGTTTCTCAATTGCACTCTCGTGCCTAATCGATTAACCTAAGATCTAAATTCCAGGTGATCAATCTAGAATTAGCTTTGAGAACAACCTAAAGCAAAGAACTAATTCAGATTATGAACCCTTAATAACAATTCAACTTAGCATTCAAAGAAATCCCTTATGAGAACCCTAAACCTAACAGGAGATCTACTCATACATGGAGATTACAATAATAAACATGACTGAATATATACTTGAATAAATAATAAAGAAGAGAGTAAAACAAGGGTTCGAAATCTTCTCTCGGACGAACAGAGTTTCAGACTTGTCTTCCTTCCAAAACTCTCTCACAAAACCAAAGTAAAATAAAGCGTAGAATAAAACTTAGCCACAAAAGTGGCTGAAAAACCTAATAAATAACCTAAGTCACGTTATGGGGCTTCTTGTAAATAATAAAGTCTTCTGGGGCAATTTACAATTTCTTAATTCTTCATTAAAGTCGTGATCCTTCTGTCTCTTCGACGGGTATCGATCGATACCATAAGTGTATCGATCGATACTCATGCATCAAATCGGCGTCTCAGCTACAGGATCTCTGCTTGGCTCCAAAAAGCTCCAAAATGCTTCAGTATTTCCAATAATGCTCCAAACGTACCTAAAACTTGAAAAGACTCCAAAATACTAAAAAGACTCTATAAAAGGACTTATATCATGGGTTAAAATGGGTAAAAACCATGATATATCAAGCTTATCGAGGATCGCCACAAGAGGGTGCTCCGACTCTCGAGGCCGAGGTGGTGAAGATGACTGATTTGAGGATCGTGCTAGCCGGCACAAATGAAGAGTTTGAGAGGGTTGCCGCTTGATTAAGGGATGACTTGAAATTGTCCCCAGTTTCAACTGATTCTGTGAGTACTCTTCTTGGCGACAAGGCGTTGGGGTCTTCCGCGGCAAACGTCGATGTCGCTGAGCCTACTAGTGTCGTGAATCCTTCTGTAAATGTTGAAACGGATCTCCCTGCATAATCCTTGTTTCTATCTATGTTTCTAAGAACCTTGTGATATGTTTTGGCTTAGACTTTATTTTAGTTTCTGTTTTGTTCAGAACGTGTGCATGGATCGTTTTATTCATTTTATCAACTTGGATTTGATATTTATCTTGTCTCTTTATTATTTTAATCCTTTGGTGAGTTCCAACGAAAACGAAGTGTTAATGTCGTAATGAAGTGAAAAGTTTGCATTATGAACTTAGAGTTCATGACATGTTTTGGGTTTTAGTTCAAATATCGAAGTGGTGTATTTTGAGACGATCCACCTAGTACTATGTGTTGAGATGTCGAAGCCAAGTGTGATGAAAATTAAATGATTAGTGGGTTTTAGATTTTACTTCGGTTTTAGGGCTTGCGATGTAGACTCGACATACATGCCCGTCTCAATAGTAAAATTATGAGTAGTTCGGTCGAGGTATATCATTTCTTTCTTCTTATCTAGATAAACCCGCCTTTAATTTATATAGCGCGCTTTAATCCGTGATGGATTGTAATAGAACTCTAATCTGTATAGGATATAGTGGTTCAAATCCGTAGAGGATTGTGTGTGTTCGTTGTTGTGGCCAGCAACATATGAAATTCATAAGAATGTGTTAAGATTAAAAAAAGCATTTAATATCTGCGAAAGCTTGCGTTTTACAAAGACCGGGAGTATATGAGTATACGCACCCACTTCCCCCTTGAAGTCTTTTTTTTTAGATAAATTTTTCTTAGTAGCCAGATGATTTTAATTGCGGAAAAGCCCTCTCCTTAGACAGGTCTTCTTCGATCTTCTTTCGGTTTCCTCGGTTGATGTTTCGTTGATCTATTGTGAATTGGGGTTGTGACCCTCCGAGTTAAGATGTTGTTCTCCTCTGTTTTCGAGCGGGACATCGGGATAGAAATCACCTTTGTCGACGTTGGCGAAAGAGATACGCTGATTTGGCCAATCCATGATGGCTCCGGTAGTGGCTAAGAATGGCCAACCAAGGATTATTAGCGTAGGATCAGTCCTCCTTGCCTTGAAGACGTAGAAATCAACTGGAGCTATGTAATCTCCGATTCTTACAAGTATGTTGCGAACGATTCCTTTTGGTGTCACACATGATTCGTCTGCCATTATGATTCTTATTCGAGTCGGGTTGACATGTTTGATGCGGAGGCATTTGGCGGTTGATTTAGAGATGACGCTAAGACCGGCCCCAGAGACACAAAGGTCGTTGGTGAACTGGTCTTTGATGTGTACGGGATTGAACTAACAAGTTTTATCCTTTTAACTAGGCTGCAAGTGCACATCAAACGCAATAGTATTCAGGGATCGAATCCACATGGACTGATCGTTGTCTATTTCTATTAATTGTACGCTTTAGAAATCCTAGCAAATTGTTTGTCACGATTTGTAGCTTAAAAATTAAACTAAATTAAACAATGAAATAAAACAGCAAGTAAGGAAAGCGAATAATTAAAACGAGGTTGTAAACTATTAAACGAAGTGTTGGGCAATCGGGAATTCTCTAGGGTTCATGGCTGATTTTTCATAAAAAATTTGCTAGGATTTCTAAAGCGACTTTTTCGTCTGTTGGTTCTTAAACTTGGAACACGAATCTCGTATGTAGCCTACTTTCGTACATCCTACACACCGATAACTTAATTACTTTCATCTCCGGCCGCACAAAAAGTTATGATGAACAAGCAAGTTCATTAACGCTCACAATCCAGGCTGCAAATATACATTCATATCTTGAAGCGGAATTGGTCGTCTACCCTAGGTCAAGCATATAGATCAAGTACTTTCGTAGCTCTAAAAGTACCTAAGTTCAATTGCAAGGTGATCAATCAAGCAAAAACGCATTAATAAAAAGGATATAACGAAGAACCCTAATCGATATTATAGTCTAAAAACTTAATGAATAATCGAACCATGAGAACCCCTTCAAAACCCTTTATCCAACAAGAGAACTACTCAGTCATAGCTGAGATAAACATAATCAATAATTGAAAAAAAAAACAGTAAGAAAAAGCGATGAAGAAAGGCTTCTCTATTGAAGAACACGATCCGAACCAAAAAACAAGAGTAAAAGTTCCTAGGAATTCGTCTCTTCCTTCAAGCGTGAAAAATATGATGTCCAAAAGACCTAAAAACAAATATTTATAGTCTTCACTTCTTTGTAGACGTTTAGGGTTTCACTTAAAAAGACGGAATTGGCCTCGGAGAAGAAAACGGGCTTGCTTTTGTCGAACATGGAGTGGCCGCAGGTGTGTGGTCTCGACCCGCAGCGAAATGGTGTTTGACCGCAGACGGCGCCCTCCTAGCCATGGCGAAATACTGGTTGGCCGCGGGTGTAGCTCCTCTGCTCACGGTGAATCCGGTTTGAGGCATCTTCATCTACCTTTAATGCTTCGGGTATATTTGATGATCCAATCATTGAAATTTCTCCAAAACAATTTCATTTAAAAGCTGGTTGTGTCTTCTTTGTTTTGTCCAAATTTGGTGATGATCACAAGGTGAGAAGGTCTTCTTTGACTTCAAGACTTCTGACGGTCCATGTTTATCCAAAAACGTACTTTTTTCCGAAATGCACTCTTTTATCCCAAGTTACATGAAATATCTTTCAAAACTCTAAAACATGGAAATCACTTGAAACCATTGAAAACGAAGTTAAAACACTTGCAAAAGATATTAAAGTGATCCATCAAAATGGTCAAAAACCGGTGTTATCAACTCCCCAAGACTTAGATCTTTCTTTGTCCACAAACAAAACATAAAGCTAACCTCGGAAAGAAGTTTTCGAAATCGTAGGAACTAACAAAAATATCAATGACCGTCCTTCTAAAGCATAACCAACGTAATGCATCAACTGGACTTAGTCTAGAATTGTTTTACTAAAGGACTGCAACGCTAGTCCACGGTATCCGTCATCCGAAAATTTAATCGCTTAAACCCTAACTTTCAGTCAACTAGCTCTTAACATTCATTAAGGGTTGCGTGATTCTCATCAAAAATACTAACCAAGAAAATCGAGGCTATGCATTAAGGGCCTTTAGAGGTGAGGTTAAAACTGTTTCGGGTTACCGTATTTCCGTGATAACACCGTATTTTTACCGGATTTGCTATATATTTTAGAGTACTTTAATAGCTCCTCCTCATCTACTGGTTCTTCCTCTTCCTCTGATTCACTAGATTCATCATCAGTATTAGAGTCTGATCCAACACAATCTTTCATCTTCCTCTTCCTTCCAGATACTTTCACCTTTCCGAAATCATTCTTGTAATTTTTGAGTAATTGGTGTATGTTATGACCGCTGAGAATCCTACCTTTTCTCCCATGCTCAGCTTTACCATCAAACCATGCTTTCTTTCCTCTATAAGCATGTGTGGGAGGCAGACCTTTCCGATGGGACATATATACGTGCTTTCTGCAATTACTCAACCACATACTGTCTGTGTGTTTCCCACACATAGGACAACCCATTGTCCCCTTTACTTTACAGCCTGCAAGATTTCCATACGCAGGAAAATCCTGAATGGTCCAGAGAAGCATTGCTCTTAACATGAAAGTAGTGTGACTGTAAGAGTCATACGTTAACTCTCCTTTCTCCCACAGATGGTTTAGATCCTCTATAAGTGGTTCTAAGTACACATATATATTGTTTCCAGGTTGGGTTGGACCAGGAATCAACAATGACAACATGATGTTCTCCTCCTTCATACACTTGTCAGGTGACATGTTGTAATTGACTAGCAAAACAGGCCATGCATTGTAACTAACATTCTTCATGTTAAAAGGATTAACACCATCAGTAGAGAGTCCAAGCCTAATGTTCCTTTCTTCAGCTGCAAATGACGGGTATTTGTCATTCATTTGATCCCACGTCACAGAATCTACCGGATGTCGGCTTTTTCCATCGCTACTCTTGTTAGTAAAATGCCACCTTAAGTCCTTGGCCATCTCCTCTGACCTGAACATCCTCTTCAGACGTGGAATTATAGGAAAATACCTAAGAACTTTATGTGGAATACCTTTCTTGACATCACCAGTGCCCATGTTAATCTTCCAGCGTGAAGCGTTGCATTTCGGACAACTATCTAGCTTCTGAAACTTCTTTCTGAATAGACAGCAGTCGTTCACACAAGCGTCTATCTTCTCATAACCCATATCAAATGATCTCAGAAACCTCTTCACATCGTACAAGGATGTGTGCAAGACATTATCCTTTGGTAGCATATGTGACAATGTCTGAAGCAGAAGATCGAAGCTTCTGTCAGACCAACCACTCTGTGTCTTTAGCCTAAAGAGTGAAACAATGGCGGAGAGCTTGTTGTGGCTTTCACAACTTGGGTATAGGGGTGTTTCTGCATCAGCTAACTTTGCAAGAAAATCATCTTCTTGCTTATCCTCACCCTCATCAACCTCACTTAAGTCATCATGCCTAACCAGCTCTTCATCTAGCAACTCAGCTACTTCAAAAAGCCCTAAAATCTCTTCTCTCCCCTTTCTTGCATTGCTTCTGCACTCAGTCCCTGATATCAATTCTCCATGATGATACCAATCCTCCCGCATCTTGTAACTCAAATCCATTCCCCTTATTACAAGATGATCATCAACAACACTGGCTGATTGACGAACTACGTTGCGACAGTCAATGCATGGGCAAATGATCATCTCATTTTCTCCTGAACCTGAACCCACAGACCTCACAAAGTCCCAAGCACCTCTCTCATAACCAGGATCAGCTCTTCGGTGAATTCAGATAAAATAAAAAAAACAATGACAAACCTTAAACTCTATTAATCCCCAATTAAACCCTCAATTTTTTTAAAATTTTCACTTACCTGTTAAGATGAATCCATGACTTTTCGACCATTTTTATGTTCTAACCCATAAGGAAAACCAAACAAACCCATAAGGATATCTCAAACACCAAACAAACACATTGTCAATCACATTTGCAGCAATAAACACTCATCTATTAAATCAATCAGAGACTTAAAAGTCGGAACAATAAAAAACACAAACAAGACATACTGAACCAAGAAAAAAACTTATATTTGGATGAGAATAATAACCTCTTTAAGCTCTTGCAGATTGGTTTTAAGAGTTTATGTCGTCTTCACCCCAAAAAGAAACCTTGCAAACTCCTAATGTTGCAACAATATCCAACCTGCAAAGCAATATAACATGAATCTACTCATTCATAATGCCAAAAAAATAACTCAAATTTGAAACGAATAAGAACCACAAATCGAAAATGTATAACCTGTTTTCTCTTGCTTATCTTTGTGTTAGATCCTCAAATAGAGCTCTATGGGTTCGAATCTACAATGAGAGGTAATTGAAATTAATCAGAGAAATCGAAGCCACTTTGAATGAGGAACTAAATCTAGGGATCATAACTACAGAAATCGTAGCTGGGTTTCACCTGAAATACAGACGATGGACGAGAGCGGCGCTGAAATATCGACGATGGACGAGAGCGGAGGAGACGACACCAGATCAGACAGGAAGAGAGCTGAATTTCATTTCAGATCTACTTCTACACACTGATTACAGAGGATTTGAGGACTGAAATTAAAAGGGGAAAAGGGTTTCGTGATGGTTTTGAGAGAGAATACAGATGATTTTATGAAAAGTGAAAATTTGCCCAAATGAGCTTTGCATGCTCGACTATGACAATGGCGGAAAAACGAAAAAATGGCTAAGTCTTTTGCGCTAAACTCAATTTTCAGCTAAAGTACTCATTTTTAGGTTCCCGCTTATTGATATTTTTTCTCAGCACTAATTTAATGCTATGAAAAAGTTGGAATCCGAATTTTTCACTTTTAGTAGCAGTTGATGAATTAATGCTACAATGCACTGCTACCAATATGCTATTTTCTTGTAGTGGCACCATCTCCCTGTGGATCGATACCTCAAGTACTACAACGCACATATGTGCACTTCAGGCTTTAAGGTTTATAAATTTAATACTTGAGGTTTCGGAGACGAATCCGATATGCACCAAGTTTTTGGCGCCGTTGTCGGGGAGAGATCGCTACAGTTTCTATCACACCTTAGAGGTTAGTAGAACGATTCTAAAACAAACTTTTTCTATTTGATTTTTGGTTTTGTTTATCTTCGTTTCAAGCTTTGAAATATGAACTCGCCTCTGAAGCGAGATTGCTACTACGAGCGGGGTTACTACGACTCATCTTGCGCTCCCCACTGTCACGACTCACATGTTGTGTGTGACTCGTTCTACATGGATCGGAAACCGTCACCGACCAACTACTCTCAAGGAAGCCACGAGCCTCCTTACTACCGAGATGAGCCTTTTGCATCTCCCATTGTCAACTCTAGACAACAAGCATACCGTCTTCCTCACCAAATCTCGGACCAACACGTGTTTAACTCAGAGATTAGCATGCGTGTCGCCCTCCTCTCGCCGCGCCTCCGTCCTCTGAACCCGCGGCCACACCACCATCCGCCGCACCTCCGTTCCTCCGACCCGCGGCCAAGCTTTGCTCGTCTACCCTTGAATCGTTTAAGTCTCGTACACTTTCTCTCGAGCAAGCTGCATTCTCCATTGACACTCAAACTTTAGATGAGCCTTCAAGCGACATGGAACCAGATTTATATGCACCTTGCAAGATGATTCAAGCTCATGAAGAAGTCTCATCCTCTTCATCAACAACATTTCAAAGGAGCCCACCAAGGAGGATCTACATGCCATATATGCCTTACTCAGCCTTTTAAGCAACACCTCCACCAAGTCCAATACCAGAAGAGCCAAGGACAGAATGCATCACCGGAGAGAGATTGATCAAGTTTAATAGATTTGTGAAATCAATCCTGATGTACACCTCCTTCGAAAAAGTTTGGGAAAAAGTACCTATATACGCTTTCTTTCGCTACAGCAATGAGAGCAAGGAAGACATTCACGCCTATTTCATGAGATTGAGACGTTCAACGACACCCTATGCCGCCTCCCATGCTATCTGAATCTACCATCCCGAGAAGTACCGAGAGTACCCGAACAAGATAAGCCGAGAGAAGTTAGAGGAATTCAACAATGTGGTCCATAATCTACCTATACGTACTACTTTTGCTAGAGCTTACATGGATCATATGATTGTTCATTTCTTTTGTGAAAGCAAGGAGTCCATAACAGAGATAGAAGATCTTTTCGACAATGCCATGAACGGAAAACCCGTTAGGAGTCTCCACAAAATCGAAGAACAAGGTCAGTTCCTTATCACTTGTAGCATCCGTGGATTTGAACTTTAGAACGTTCTTTGTGATTTCGGAGCCTGCTTGAGCATCATGTCAAAATCGACCGAAAAGCGCATCGGTATTAAGCACATACACCTTACCCGGACAAAAATCAGCATGGCCGACGAGACTTGTGCCACACCAAAAGGGATTACCCGAGACATGCCAATAAGAATCAGAGATTGCATAGCCCCCGTCGATTTTTACATCGTCCAAACAACGAAGAAAGATGCAACACTGATAATTCTAGGATGGTCGTTCTTATCAACCGTTAGAGCCATCATGGATTGGCGAAATCGATGTGTTTCATTCGCTAACATCGACAAAGACGTGTTATACATTGTCGTACCACTCAAAAAAGGAGAAGAAAGACGTTCTAGCACGATGGATCCCAAACTTGATACCGATCCACGAACAAGCAATGATTCACATGACAAGGAAACCAAAAGAAGATCGAAGAAGACTTGTCGTAAGACACTGTCTATCTACGACTAAGCTCACATCGATACCAACGTCGAGCTAAATGACTTTAAACAAAAGCGCTCAACGGGAGGCAACCCATTTTAGGTACATTTTTCCTTCTAGTTTTTCTTTCTTTTTGTACTAACTTTTTCTTTTCTTAGTTTCAGCTTTATACAAAAATCAAAAAAAAAACCGAAAAGATAAAAAAATGGAGACACGGTTGAAGCTGCTCGGTCCAACCCAAATCGGAAGGAAGTACTTGACCGCATGAAGAAGTCCGACCCGCGGCCATATCCCTGACGATCCCGATCGACTCCGTTCGATCCCCGATCGATTCCCACCCATTCCCAACCATTCCCCACATACATTCCCATCACCATATCATCATCTACCATCCATAAATCACCACCATTCCATTCACAAATCCACTCCCCAACCTCATCCAGGTAAGTTTTCTTTTCCCTTAAAATATTTCATTTATTTACATCCATCTATTTATTCATCCTTACCCAATTTATTTCACACTGAGGACAGTGTGATTTAAGTATGGGGAGGATTTCATCCCTTACTAACCATCACTTCTCTCATTTGTTTTTGCATTTTGCATTTCTCGACGTTTTTCTTAAAAAAATTCAAGTTTTTCGAAAAGTGTAGGAATACGTTTTGAGGGAATGATGAAAGGAATCCATGACAATAACCGACCAGTGTGCTTCTACGCTATCTCCTAGTAACATGCTCTTTCGTAATTTGGCTCTAGACTAGGCGGTAGTTAGAGTTTCTGTTAATGCGAAATCCCCAGAGGAATTTAGACCGTAGATATTCTCTAGGATGGAATATGCTAGCTCTAATTTATTTGGACTGAATCTTGACTTAATTTTCCCATCAAAGATTTAGGCAAAGATAAACTAAACACTTTGAACGATTCCACACTAAACACTTTGAACGACTTTTCTCTCTAAACTCGGAGCCCTTCCTAGAGTCTTTGGCGGTCTACGGACGTTCATCTTCTGGCTAATTTGTGGCCGGAATCACCCAATAATACATTATTGTTTGCTGTTTTTTTTAGTCCACAACTTTTTTTTAAAAAACTTCAAATGGTTTTATATTAAGTAATTTGTAAAAATTCTCATACATAAATTGGATTTCCATATTTTTTATGTATACAATTCTCATACATACAATTTATGTATTAGAATTTTTACAAATTACTTAATATAAAACCATTTGAAGTTTTTTTTCTAAAACTTGTGGACTAAAAAAAACAGCTCTCTATAAATTTATAAATATATATTTTGTTGATTAATTAAAATCTTAATAAATTAATAAATTTTAAAATTTTAACATTGTTAATTTATAGAGGTTTTATTGTAATTTGTTAGCATCCTTTTCCTAGTTACTAACGACACATTTACCGTTGCCATTTTTTCCAATATTGACTTGTACCCAATTAAGTCTATATTATACTCCCTCCGTTTCTTTTTATAACTAGTTTTGGCTAAAAGCACAAATATTAAGAAATCCATCTTTTACAAAAAAAATATCATTTAATATATAAATTAAAAATAATCTAGCCAATCATAAAAAAAATTGCAGAATATTATTGGTCACACAGTATTCGATAAAGGTAAAAATTGCATAGAAACATGAAAACAACTTATATTGTGAAACAAAATAAAATCTCTAAAACTACTTAAAAAAAAAAACGGAAGGAGTATAACTCCCGAGTCCAAGATAAAGGGAAAAGGGGCAGAGTCGGAATGCAGAAAGGTGCGGAAGAGATGCAAATAAAAAGTAGGAGAAGAATCACACGTTCTCTTCCTCCTAGATTCAACTTTCCAAACCTCTTGGGCTTTTTTTTATTATTTATTTTAGTATTTATCTTCCATAATTTCCAGCATTTATCTATTCCTACATCATAATAAATATTTTGTCTAAATATTTAATTTTCCTTCCTCTCTCCTCATTGTTTACCAACCAAATAAAAAGAGGGCAAAGGTGGTAGATGCATGAGCCTCAAACACCACCACAACTCAAAACACAATAAACTCTTCTCTTTCTGCTTTTGTTTCACTCTTCAATAACCAAAAACATATTATATTTCCAGAACTATATAAGACCTTGTTGTCACTTACCACCTTCTTCCTTTTCTGTCTTAAAGAAGGTATATCAATTGTTCCCTTTTCCGCTCAAATTTTCCATTTTTTTCCTGAAGAAAATTCTCCGGTTTTTTCCCTTGAACTGGTCTCTGTTTTATTTTGCCCTCAAGCTTTGATTTTGATGCAATGGGTTTGTTTCTGATGAGTTTTTTTATGCAATGGGTCTGTTTAGTTTTGTGCTTTATTCATCTTGGTGGTTGATTCTGTTTCTGCAGAGACTAATCCTGAAATTTGGCTTCTTGTGTGTGTTCTCTTCTGAGATTGGTCTCTTCTTGAGGGTTTTCTCTTTTCGCCGCGTTGTTTTACTGTTTGTGAATCCATGATAAAGGTGTTGGTGGTAGGTTTGGTTTCTCATTGAAGGGTTGACTTGATTTGGATAAAAAGTCTTTGGCCATTATAAAGTTACTTCCTTTTTCATTGATTAGTCAAAATTTCCATTTTCATCCACAATTTGACACCGCATCGATCACAGATTCAAATCGATTCATATCTTCACTTTCTTCATGGGTTTGATGATAGTTCTCTTGACTTTTGGATCTATTTGTTAACTTTTGCAGTTTGTGGTCTCAAAGTTGGCATATTTGTGGAAATTTTACTTAGTTCATCTTAATACTCTCTAGTAATCACTTGTTTTACAGCTTCTATGTTTCGTGTTTTGCGTTAAGGTTGTAAGCATTCCTCTACGGAACTATGTTTCTGTTTCTTGAACTGGTCAGTGTTCTGTTTAAGTTACGCTCCTTCTTCATGTGCATTTCTTTAGTTTCTATGTTTGTGTTTTGGCGTTAAGGTTGAAAGCATTCATCTATGGAACTTTGTTTCTGTGAGCTTGATCAGTTTGTTTGTTGTAGTTTATAGGAGAGAAGTAAAACATTGCAAAAGTCAATATGGTGAGCTTAAGAAGGCGCAGGCTATTGGGACTTTGTTGTGGTAAAAATATGTTCTTGACTATGCTATGTGGTCCAATATTCTAGCATAATGCAAAGTTTTCAACTAGTTTTCGATCGTTTTATTTCTGCAGGACCGAATGGTTATGTGACACCGCTTCCTTTTCTAACTGCTGAGGAGATGATCACTGGGATTCCAAATCCTAATCCCGAGCTAACAGAAACGGTTAAACACGAGGAGGTAAGAAGAACATTACACCGTATTCATTAGCGAGTTTTATATTTCTTCTCTTAAAAGAATGTGCAAGAGAAAGTCAAAGAGAAATACCCATAAGTTGCTCTCAACTATCTGCTTGTAATCTTCTGCTATTTTTCGTCAAAGTCTTTGAACTTTTGGTATATTTAATGTTTCGTTATAGCGATTCAAGTGGTTTATAGATCACCCGTATTAATGAAATTTTGATATTCTCATTTGTGATCTACGATCGGTAAGACATGAATGAATGCAAGGTGTAGCAATGTGGTACTATCTCGCTTTAGCAGTGTCATATATCTAAATCCTGAAGTTAGTAAGAAGAGATACAACATCCCGTTTGGAATTCATGTCATCTTTTAAGCTGCTTTAGGTGGATTTTATTGACCGATCGAGCACATTAGATTATATATTTCTTGCAAATGAGCCTTACTTCTTTTGGTTTGACAGAAAACGCTTATTGAAGAAGGGTCACGCTCCCAGAGCGAAAGAACTCGGTCAACATATATGCATTTCCGGTCTGATTTCTCAGATATCTCACCGGATGATTCTGGTTCCATCTCACCAAAGTGGGAGCAAAACACATGTGATTCAGGTCTGATTTCTCACCTACTCCCCTTGTAGTGTCTGAGATGAGTAAGAGTTAATCAATTATTCCATATTCTTTTGTCTCTCATTTACAGACCAGCCGCTGAAACGAAGAAAGCGGCATAGAAGAAAGCAAGTACAAAACCAAGAACCATGTTTGATGAGAGGAGTCTACTACAAGAACATGAAATGGCAAGCCGCAATTAAAGTCGAGAAACGACAAATCCACTTGGGCACTTTCTCTTCTCAAGAAGAGGCTGCTCGTTTATACGATAGGTAAAATAATATTGTTTTATCAGCTTGTTGAATGCTTAATTCAACTATATCACTGCCATTGACAATTGTTACCTCTATTAGGGCTGCTTTCATGTGTGGAAGGGAACCAAACTTTGAGCTCTCGGAAGAGGATAAGCGTGAACTCAAACGACAAACCTGGGAAGAGTTCTTGACTTGCACACGCCGAACAATTACTAACAAAAGTAAGGTTTTTACTAACAACGTCTAAAGCAACCATAATGTATATATAGTCTGACCAAATTTTGGCTGGCTCTTCAATTATTGCAGAGCCTAAGAGAAGGATAGAGCATGAGTTATGGAACTGAGGATAATGAGATCAATGCGAGTTGTGGAACGCTGTCTATATAAAGAAGAAGGACAAGATTCACATAAAGTGATTATTCTTGCAGAAGATACAACCTCCCTATAATTTTAGGCAGAGGGTAAAATACTCAAATACGGAGAAAGATGTTAAATACAAGAAAGCTTAAGAGACGTATTAAAGTTGATAGAATTTTTTGGTTTGCGTATGAAAAAACTCACGGGTAAGTAACTATATTACATAAATTTGATTATTTATTTTATGGTGCTGCTAGTTGCTATAATATTTGGGGCTTTACACTACTCTTTCCCGTCGGTGGAAGGCGATTTTTCTAAATTGTAACCATTTTTAGTTTTGTTTTATTAAAAAAACCCACTTTTATAGATCATAATCAAACTGAGTTTAAATTTTCAATTTTGAGTTGAAAATTTTAATCTATACTATTAAAACAGGGTAACATTTGGTAACCAAACAGATTTTAGTCTAATCCCACTCTGGATATGTACTATCCCTTCTTTTTAATCCTGTTTCCAAACATAAATATTTTATAAACTCGAAAATATCCAAAACATAATGTCTTTATCAAAACTGCTTTTGTCCTCACGGATGATATATACCAAAATGTTATTCTAGGAACTCCCTTCATAAATTTAATCACACCATACAAAGTCATGGATGATTCAATTTCTTTCAAAAACCAAAACAAAAAACTATCTTTCCAATTTCTTGAAACACCAAAAAAGTGAAGCCTATATTTAATAAAAGCTTGCTCAATACAAGAAAATTTCTTAAATTCTTTGATATATAGTAAAACTTTCCATTTAGAAAAATTTAAATCAGAGTTTTTACTACAAAAAAAAACAAAAGATGATTTGGATACAAAAGAGGTAAAAGAGAAAATTTCAAACCTAGATAAACTATTTGAAAAATAAATATGTTCAGATTTACCGACGGCCTTTTGGAATCGCAAACAACATATTGTTGATTTACCATACGAGAGAAATTTCAATGAAAAATAAATTTCTACAAAGGCTCGTCCCATACAAATGAACTTTGAATTATAAAAACATTGTAGAAAAGAAATCTCTGATCTTTTAAACAAAGGTCAAATTTCAAAATCAAGATCACCTTGGTTTTGTGATGCTTTTTATGTAAATAAAAATTCTGAAATAGAAATAGGCACTCCTAGGTTAGTAATTAACTACAAACGTTTAAACACTGCATTAAAATGGATTAGTTGTAACCAATACCAAATAAAAAAACATTTACTTCAAAGACTTCATTATGCTCACATATTTTCAAATTTTGATCTTAAATCATGATATTGGCAAATTCAAATCTCTGAAACTAATCGTTATAAAACAATATTTACAATCCTTTTTGGTCAATATCAGTGGAATGTAACGTCGTTTGGTTTAAAAAATGCACCTTCGGAATTTTAAAAAATCATGAATGACATATTTTCTGAATATTCAACTTTTTGGATCGTCTATATTGATGATATTCTAATTTTTTCAAATTCTTTTGATGAACATTTTAAACATCTAAAGACATTTTATTATGTTGCAAGAAAAATGGTCTTGTCGTTAGAAAAACAAAAATGTCCTTATTTAAAACTAAGATCAGATTTCTAGGTCATTACATATCGCAAGGTATGATAACACCTATAGAAAGATCTTTATAATTTGCAAATAAATTTCCAGACAAAATTTTGGATAAAACCCAATTACAAAGGTTTCTTGGAAGTCTTAACTATGTATTATATTTTTGTCCTAATATAAATAGGATAGCAAAACCATTACATAGTCGCCTAAAGAAAAACCCGGTTAATTGGACAAAAGAGCATATTGCATTAGTACAAAAAATTAAAAAAAAACAAGTCCTTGACATCCCTTGTCTGCACATAGCGGATCCAGATTTAAAAAAGGTTGTAGAAACATATGCGTCAGATATAAGATATGGTGGTATCCTTAAGCAAAATAACGTAGATGGTCAAAAGAGTATAGTCCCATTTACGTCTTCACATTGGAATGATACCCAAATGAAGAGTCGACTTTGGTACACTACCCTTAGTATATAGCTTCCTCGATATACAGCCTGGACTTTTTACCTCTTTTCTACACACCCCAAATAATTTTGTACTTTAACAAACATCACAAACTATTTAATGTCTTTTAATTACAACATACTGAATTAATTTCGTGATTGTGTTTAGAAAATCAGCAAATCGCGGGTTTTTAACCGCGACTAAGCTAATTCAACCTGACCCAGAACAAAACCCGACTCAAACCCCAAACTCACCCAACTTACTGAAAATCCAATATCGATTTGGGGATAAAATTAGGGTTCTTAGTTAGAGAAAAGTAAATAGATAGAGATTCTTTTAGAGATTAACACAAACAAGGAAGTGGTTTTAATCAAATCGATCGATAACTATAATAGACAAAACCCACTTTTATATTGTCAACTATAATAGAAGAAGAAAAAAAAACGAGAAGACTACTCAAAATTCTTAAGAATCAAATAAACGCAAACCAATTATTTACAAGAGAATATTACTTATTCCATTTTTATCATTCAAACTGAAGCAAACCTTGTCCACGATGCAATCCCTCTACACGCGATGAAATTTCTGTCTATTTTTTTTTTAACTAAGAACCCTAGTTTTAGCCCCAAATCAATTTTGGATTTTAAGTAAGTTGGGTGGGTTCGGGTTTTGAGTCGGATTTCATTCTGGGCCAGGCTGGATTAGCTTAATCGTGGTTTTTAAAATGCGATTTGCCGGTTTTCTAAACACAATCACGAAATTAATTCAGTATGTTGTAATTAAAATATATTAAATAGTTTGTGATGTTTGTTAAAGAAAAAAATTGTTTTGGGTGTGTAGAAAAGAGGTAAACAGTTCAGGGTGTATATCGAGGAAGCTATATACTAGGGGTAGTGTACCAAAGTCAACCCCCCAAATGAACTACTCTACTATTAAAATGGAAATTTTAAGTATAGTATTATGTATCCAAAAATTTCAGAGTGATCTTTTGAATAAAAAAGATTCTTTTACAAATAGATTGCAAAAGTGCTAAAGATGTTTTACAAAAAGATGTTAAAAACCTTGCCTCAAAACAGATTTTTGTGCGATTGCAAGCAATTCTAAGTATTTTTGATTTCGATATAGAATATATAAAAGGATATTGAAACCATGTTCCAGATTTCTTGACACGATAATTTCTTCAAAACAGGTATGATGCCTTCCAGAAAGATTGATAAAGGCAAAGGCATATCCCTAGAAACAATCCCAGAAAAAAACCATACCCCCAAACACATCCCCATAGATTAAAAAAAAAAAATAACCTTGGATCTCAGTTACAAAAAAAAATGTGAAAAAAAAGAAGAATCAAACTCTCTTCAATCTCCTGAAAAAATCATGGATCAAATCCTGCAACTGCAGAAAGCTTTCAAGCTAAGTTTTTCAAAACAAGAGAAGGGTGATTCTTCTAAAAACATGTCTTCTCAAAGTGTTTCAAAAATTGAGGTCCCTTCAAAAATGATTTCAAAAGAAAAAAAAACCTCTAAAATGATTTAAAACGGTCAAATAATTCACAAATTATTTTGGAGTTTTCACAAAACTCTCCCTCATAAAATTTTGAAAAATCTATTTACCAAAACATTATAAATGTTGAAAAATGATTTTTGGTCAACAATGACCCGTTTTTAACAATCGAGAAATATTTTGGTAAAAAAGGATTTTTCAAACCTCATAATACAGATAAAAATGTGTTATTTTCAAACGATTTTGGAAATAACATAATCAGTGTCCTTCAAACATTTTTATCTAAATAAAAACCACACTGATCCTGCTTATTCAAATTTTAAAATTCACAAGGTCATTCCTCCAATCGATTGGGAATATGATCTTATTGAAAATCTAAATTTCCCAGAAAGTCTGAAAAATCTCTCATGTTTCAATGTCCCTTTCAATTATTGGTACTATTGCGAGGCTTAGTATAATTCCTTCTTGATCCAATCTCCAAAACACAAACACACGTGATGAATCTTTTTTTATACCACTTGTGATTTATCCAAATCTCCATATATGTTTATATCCTGGTGGAACTACTTTGTGATATATCATGGTTTTTATCCCTTTTAAGCCATGATATAAGTCCGTTTTATAGTGTCTTTCTACTATTTTGTAGTGTTTTAGAGTCTTTTACAAGTTTTAGCACGTTTGGAGCTTAATTGGAGATATTGGAGCTTTCTGGTGCATTTTGGAGCAAAGCAGAAGTTCGTGTAGCTGAGTACCCGATTTGAAGCCACCGTATCGAAATATACTGACTAGTATCGGTCGATACTCAATGAAGCAAGACACGATCGCGACTTTTCCAAGAGTTGAAGAATTGCAAAATTGCCCAGAAGACTTTATTATTTACAAGAAGCCCCAAAACGTGATTTAGGTTATTTATTATGATTTTACAGCCACTTTGATGGCTATGCTTTATTCTACGCTTGATTTTACTTTGGTTTTTGGAGAGACAACTCTAAACTCCTGTTTCTTATTGATTTCTTTGATGATCTATTCAATCATGTTGTTTTCATTCTCCATGTCTGAGTAGATCCACTTTAGGTTTAGGGTTCTCACAAGAGTTTTCTCTGAATGCTAGGTTGATTAGTTGATTAGGATTCACCATCTGAATTAGTTCTTCACCATAGGTTGTTCTCAAAGCTAATTCTAGGTTGACGAATCTGGAACTTAGATCTTAGGATAATTGATTAGGCACGAGAGTGCGATTAATTACCTGATAGAACTTAGGGTGAGCAAAATAACTATTCACAAAGAGATTTGGTTTAGTTGTTTTGTGAACAAATCAAACTTGAACTAAAAGTTGGTTTAGACTTTAGGATTCACAAAGAGATTTGGAATTCTAGGATTTAAACTTAGATAGTTTTCGCAACGAGAGTTGGTTAGCTATACTTTAGTAATTTGAGTTTAAGAACCGCGCTAAATCTGAATCCTGACTAGTTAGTTTATCTGTATTCATTGATTTCCTGAGAAATACCTTGAACCTATCTTTCTCCCAATCGAATTACAACACTTTTAATTTACGTATTGCTTTGAATTACATCTTTTGGTTTAGCTTAATTCGAATCTATTTAATCTATTGTGTGATATCCTGAGTTCTTGTGTTCGACCCCTACTTTACTACAACTACTGCTTTAGTACTTTTAGGGTATTAATTTGAGCATATCACTTTGGTTCTGTCATCGAAATTTGCAAGCCTAACATACAAAAATCTTTCCAAATCTTCAAAACAAATTTCATTCCATCAGAAAATGAAAAGAAATTTCCTCCATTAGCCATCTTCCATTCTAAATTTCATTTTCCTTGGGTCTTTTCTTGGACTCTCGAGTTTTCCCCCGATCCAATTCCAATCATTAGGAGAAAGTTCAGAGTAAAATGGTGGGATAAATTCAAGATCCCTTCAAACCTTTATCCGTCCAATATACTAGATTGGATAAAGATCCAAAATTCAAACTCGTCCATCGCCCTAACCCAAACACCAAACCAAACACCGGAAACAACTTTTTTCTTGGCCTAAAAATCTAAGATGTTATCGATGCTAACATCAGCTAAATCTAAAGAAGAAATTAAAGCAATCTCCTTACAATGGGAAAAAAACTAGAATGACACTTATAAATTGGTTAAGAACTAGAATAACACATAATAACTGGGAAGGAAAAAGTCTGTTTTTGGCCCATTTTACCCTTATTTTCGCTTGTTAGGAAAAACGTAATTACGACACTGCCATTACGAAATTATTTCCACGTAAGCAAAAGTTTGAGTTATTTACAAAAATGCCACCGCGTTTTTCAGATTAAGTCTGCACAGACTTGTTATGCAGACTTGTTATGCAGA
>PKML01065036.1:235620-246260 GCA_002933935.1 Eutrema yunnanense | reverse complement strand
TTTAATCTCAATGGATGTCTTACCCAAGAAGGTTACTGCTGACTTATCAACATTAATCTTTTGTCCGGATGCTAGCTTGTATTGTCGGAGAATAGGTAGAAGAGCCACGCAGCACCGAGGGTTTGTTTTGCAGAAAAACATCATATCGTCGGCAAACAAAAGATGGTTGATTCTCGGGTTTCCTCGGGCAACTCAGATACCGGATAAAAGCCCACTGTCTTGAGCTCTTTTACACAACCCAGAGAGAACCTCGCCACAAAGAATGAAGATGAAAGGGGAAAGCGGATCTCCTTGGTGAATGCCTCTTTGAGGTATAACCTCTCATTGGGTTGATCCGTTGATCAAAAAAGAGTACGAGACAGAGGTGATACACTGTATAATCCAGTTGATCCACTTTGTGTGAAAACCAAATCTCTCTAGAACCATCGTTATGAACCCCCATTCGAGTCTGTCGTACGCTTTGCTCATATTTGTTTTCACCACCATAGAGCAATGCTTTGTTGCTCTCGAGTTCTTAAGAAAGTTCAAAGTTTCGTGTGTAATCAACACGTTGTTTGAGATTGCTCGGTTGGAGATAAAAACATATTGAGTCTCTGAAATGATTGAGGTAAGTATTGGCTGCACTCTCTTGGTGAGGATTTTAGAGATGATTTTATAGTAGACATTGCAGAGAGCTATGGGACGAGAATCAGCCACAGGTTTTGGGCTCCTGATCTTCGGGATAAGGCGTTCATGTGTTGCGTTGAGAGTTCTCGGTAAGTGACCGGAGGCGAAGATTTGTTGGATCTCCTCTGTGATTTTTGTGCCGACTACTGTCCAGTTCGATTGTAAGAAGCTGGAAGGGAAACCGTCAGGTCCAGGCGCTTTATCAGGGTGGATAGAGAACAGAGCGGCCCGGATTTCTTCTTTTGTTGGGTCTGCAATCAAGGCAGTATTTTTTCCGGTGAGATGCACGGTTGGAAAGCTTGGGCAACAGTTTCATAGCAATCCGGGTTTCTAGAAACGAAGATATCATAGAAGTAGCTTGTGATGACATCAACGATTTCAGTTTCTTCATAGACAGCTCGACCCTCGTTGTTTTCAATGATGGAGAACTTATTCAAAGCACGTCGTCCCTTGGTTATCGCATGAAAATAGCCTGAGTTTTTATTCCCAAGAGTAAGCCAAAGAGATCTACTACGTTGCTTCCAGTATGATTCTTCGTCGCTATATGCCTTTTTTAACTCAATATTGATTGAGGTGATTTGGGAATCATTAGTTGATCGAGATGTCATAGCTTCCTCTAGTTTTTCCTTTGCTACTCGAATAGCTTTCTAGCTATTAATATGGTGTTTACGATTCCAAAGGGAAATCACCCTTGTACAGCTTGAGATTCTCTGTTCTACAGATACGAGGGGGTTAATGGACCATGACTCTGCGATGAGTTTACTGATTTCAGGGTTAGTGCACATCTTTCTATCGAATCTGAACATGCCTCGATGTTTTGGGGTAGAAGGTTAAAAGTAGGTTGGAATTGGACATTGGTCAGATCCTTCCAAACAAAGGTATCCACAACGACCCGATGGGAAAACCTCTGCCCTTGAGCTGTTCGACATTGATCGGTCCAACGGCTGTGAATGAGATGGGTATGTCTTGTTCCTCTCCAAGAAAGCTGATTGCCCGAGTGACGGAGGTCGTAAAGATCGCAACGGGATAAGAAAGCTCTGAAGATACCGAAGGAGCCTTCTGCTCTTTGAGGTCCTCCCGACTTTTCCGAGTTATCAATTATGTCATTGAAGTCACATGTTAAAAACCATGGTGCATCACAAGCTTCAGCTAAAATCGTAAGAGTATCCCATACATCTTTTATTTTTTGTTGATCAGGTTCCCCATAAACGAAAGTTGAAAAGGATGATTTCCCCTTGAAGGAAATTACGGTATCGATGAAGTCTTTGCAAGAGGAGAGAATCTGAAATTCAATATTTTGATTGCAGAATAGGGCTAAGCCGCCACCTCCAGGGCTGTGGGGCGATACAAGTTTATGAGAGTATCCATTAAAAAATCCAGAGTTTTTAACACATAGTCATCACCATTTTTTGTCTCCATGACAAAAAATTATGTCCGGTGCAATGGTTTGGTGGAGCTCCTGAATACGATGAATTGTCGAGGGGTTCCCTAGCCCACAACAATTCCAGCTCACAATTGCTAAGGAAAAAATCCGCCTTATCCTTTGAAATCGCAGGAACAATGACACTTCTTGGATCTTTTCTGGATGCTGCATGACGGTTCTCCTCGGGCTGAGGGACTGTTCTTGACATTGAGGCTACCTCTAGTCGATTGGTAGCCTTCGGTGGTTTTGTAGAAGCTCTTATTTGGGTCGTAGGCCTTGCTTTTGGTGATTGTTGAGTCATACACACTCTCCTTTTGCGTGAGCTAGCCCCGACCAAAAGTTGGGGACTGCTGTTTGGTTGTTTCTTCGAAGGGGGCCTGCCTCGTTTCTTTTTTGGAGGTCCTGGGCACGTATCAAGCTCAGATTGCACAGCCAAAGAAGTCTCTCCATGTACATGATGAGGTAATGGTTGTTGTGTTTCTTCATGGAGTTGTGACGATTCGTTATTGCTTAACTGCAGGTTTGTAGATGCAGCAAGCATGAAAGCCGCCGTTTCCGCCATCATACCTCGAGCTTCACCTTCAGTGACCCTCTGCCGTCTGGCCACGCTCTCAGTTGGGTCTGCACAGTTAATGTATTGTAAGGTGACCTCTTGGAGCTCATCAATGATCTCCTCAACAGATTGTGGATGTTGTGCAGGGGGTAAGAAATCGTTATCCTGATTTCTTTCCAAAGGAAAACGATTTGAAGTTGGAGTTTCAGGTTCATCAATGAGGTTTAGACCCTCTCTATGTTCTTTTAATCTCCAAACTTTGACTGGTTGAGGGTGTCGATTGGACTTTTGACGAAGGTTGTCTCTCAGATCATGCTGCTCCTCCAAAAGATAAGGGCTTTGGTGTTGATAAGAGGTGTTACCTCCTCTTTGAAGTGAGTGAGATTCGGATGAAGTTGATGTTCTCTGATTCCTCTTAGAGCTTTCCTGATGTTGATCAATGAGGGTAGACTCAAGAGCTTTTCTTTTGTCTCGGGTAATCTCAGAGGGTCTCTCCCCAAAAGGTCTCCCGTGCTTGTCGTAACGTTGGTGATATATCATGGTTTTTACCCTGTTTAAGTCATGATATAAGTCCGTTTTATCGAGTCTTTATTCTATTATAAAGTCTTTTAGAGTCTTTTACAGGTTTTAGCACATTTGGAGCATTATTGGAAATATTGGAGTTTTATGGAGCATTATGGAGCAAAACTGAAGTCTGGTGACTAAGTACCTGATCGAAGCGTCAAGCATCGATCGATACCCCCTGGTATCGATCGACACCCATCGGAGCAGAATACAAGTCGCGACTTTAATGAAGTTTGAAGAATTGCAGAGCTTGCCCAGAAGACTTTAATATTTACAAGAAGACCCCAATTCGTGTTTAGAGTATTTAATTAGGTTTTACAGCCACTTTGGCTGTGTGCTTTTTGATTACTTTTTGAGTTTAGAGCTTTTGAGAGGGGAGACAAGTCAGAACTCTGTTCTTCTGAGAGAAGATTTCGAACCCCTGCTTTACTATACTCTTATTTATTTTATTGATGATTTATTCAGTTATGTTGATTGTTTCATTCTCCATGTCTGAGTAGATCCCTTGTTTGGTTCAGGGTTCTCAATAGGGTTTTCTCTGAATGCTATGTTGATTTATTATTAGGATTCATATCTGAATTAGTTCTTCACCATAGGTTGTTTGTAAAGCTAATTCTAGATTGATCACCTAGAACTTAGATCTTAGGATAATTGATTAGGCGCGAGAGTGCGATTAATTACCTGACAGAACCTAAGGTGATCAAAACACTACTCGCAAAGAGATTTGGTTTAGTTGTTTTGTGAACATATCAAACTTGTAGATTAAAAGCTGATTTAGACTTTAGGATTCGCAAAGAGATTTGGAATTCCTAGGATTTAGATTTAGATAGCTTTCGCAACGAGAGTTGGTTAGCTATACTTTAGTGATTTGAGTTCAAGAACCGCGCTAAATCCGAATCAGGTTAATTAGTTTATCTGCATTCAGTGATTCCCTGAGAAATCCCCTGAACCTAGCCTTTCTCCAATTGAATTTACAACCGTTTAATTTAAGTCATGTTTTCAATACCATTGATTGCTTAGCATGATTCTCACCTATATAATCTATTGTGTGTTTCTGTGAGTCCTTGTGTTCGACCCCTAGCTATACTACGACAACTGCTTTAGTATCTAAATTCAGTCACTATTCACCCAAAAGGTCTCTCGTGCCTGTCGTAACGTTGGCTGAATTCTTGACTTCTAGCTGCAGGTTGAGATTTGGTGGGAATCGGTGGGCTTTCACTAAAAGAAAACAGGGTTTTTACTACTGCAAAAACAGTCGGAAATCAGTAACAAAACACCCTGTTATGACTGATTACCGACTGATTTCTGCTGTAGGTAAAGATCTCGTCGCAAAAAAAAATCAGTTGCAAAATTACTACTGATTTACGAGTGATACTAGGCGGTCACTATTCAGTAGCAAAATTTTACGACTGATTCGTGACTGAATAGTGACTGAATTTTGCTACTACATTGTTTACGACTGTTTTACGACTGATTTGTGTTTGTTTTTACGACTGATTTGCTACTGAATACATACTACTAGATTTTTGATTTCTTGATTTGGTTTTGCTTTGTTTGATTTTGTTTATCGACTAATTAGTTTGTTAATTTTAATTTAAACATGACTTTAAACAAAAGTAAAGTAAAACAAATGAAGAACACAAATCCATACACAAAAAAACCCAAAATTACAGTTACACAAAAGTAACATAAGTTTCAAATTCTAAATCAAAATGGAAATACAAAAAAAAAATAGAAGAAAAATCGGAACAATGGCTGGCATGCCACTTTATGAGAAATTTGATCTACCATGCCACTTTTTAATCTACTTGCCACTCACTTTTAATGAATGGACGAAACTACCCTTAATGAAAGTCAAATGGAAAGTCAACTGGTCTCACTTTTAATGAATGGACGAAACTATCCTTAAAGGTTCGTTGTGTACAACTGGTCTCTTGTTGTACTCACCGCACCTAGTTGTACCAACGCTCGGTACAACTGGTACCCCTGTACCACCAGTTGTACCTTCGGTACAACAGGTACTCTGTAGTATTTGTACCTTCGGTACAACTACTACAATAATCCTCCTGTTGTACCAGTTGAACCCCGTAAAAGGGATTCGAACCCCGGGCGCGGGTCAAACACGCGGGATGCGCATGACGCTCGCCACTGAGCTACCGTGTATTTCAACGAATCTTTACCAATACAATACTATTTAACACATACAAACCATCATTAAGGGTGAAATCGTCATTTTGTCGGACAGTGGCATATGTGAACATTTTTTCTCAATAAGTGGCATATGTGATGAGTACTCAGAAAAATCACTACAAATTAATAAACCAGTTTTAAACCGGTTTAGGCAAAACGGAGCCGCCCACCGCACCGCGTCATCTCCACCGTCAGCGAAGCCAACGAAACGGAGCCGCCCACCGCACCGCGTCATCTCCACCGTCAATCCATCGCGAAGCTGTACCACGCGGGTTAGACGAAGTGTGTGCACTTCGAGAGAAGCTTCCTTTAACCCGAAAGAAACCGTCGTTCAAGCTCCACGAACGCCGTCAATCATCCAAGAAAATGGAGAGAAGCTCAACAACATCACCAACAACTCTTTCAGCCATTTCCACCAAAATTGAAGAACCAAACAAAAATTACAGCCATTAAAACTTCGATTTAGCACAAAGCTTCAATTTGTATATACATACCTTATCTCCATAATCGCTCCGCAATACCTTTGATTCCAACAGATCTGAAATCCAGTCACAAATTATTGACAGACGATCTGGTTCAAAACCAGTCACGAATTTGGAACAAAAAAAAAGGAGGAGATGTCAAATCTGGAGAAGAAATAGACGAACCAGGGAAAGAGGAGAAGGGAGATGAGGGAAGAGGAGACGTAAGGGAGAAGAGGCAAAAAAGAAAAATTAGTTTTGTCCGTTGGATTTCATCTATCAACGGTAGATAATAAAACAAAATGCAATCCTTGTCAAAATATAATAGCCAATGTGAAGCTTTTGGGATTAAATTTAATTACAGTCATCACCTTCACACGATTACATCATGTTACTATATGATCCAGCATTTTTTGTTTTTTATCAATCTTAATTTCGTCATAACTTCCTTTTTTTTTTTTGTAAAAGGTCATATCTTCCTTCCACACTGTGGATTGGGTTTGGCATAATACACACAGGTGGATCTCTGTTGGGCCAGACATGTTTACAATCAAAGAAAGAAGGGACAAGGTCTTGGGTGATGCCATTGCACTACAAGAAAACAGCCCTTTTGCAACGAATTATATCGTTGTAAAATCGTTGCAAAATAGGGTTAGCATCGAATTTGCGACGAATTATAGATCGTCGTTAACTGATCGTCGCTGTAATGCCCGTGTCCGGAAAGGGGGCCAGTATCGATCGATACCGGTCAGTATCGATCGATACCAGCCGGGTTTTGCTTGTAGTTATCTTCTTCTTCTTCTCTTTCTTCTTCGAGTATAAAAAGCTATCGTTGGAAGATAAGACCAAAGGTTGGTCGAGAAGGTTCGGGAAAGAAGCAGAGAGAGAGAGAAAAGGAGAGAAAGAGAGAAGGAAGCTTGGTAAGCGTTGATCTTGCGAGATCGGAAGAAGGTTAAGCTTGGGAGAAGCTCGGTTTTTGAAGAAGGTCGATCTTGAGCTCAGGGAGGTTGTTTTGGAGCTCGATCCATCGTATCAATAGGTGAGTTGGGACCAGAGGTTAGCATTTAAGCTTGTGTGATGCTTGTTAATCTTGAATGACGGTTCCTGAAACGACCACACCGCTAAATTTTTTTTTGCAATTATAATAAACAACCAATATTATTACAACAATAATATACAATTCTTATTACACCGATTACACACGGTTTACAACAACAACACAACTGGTATCGACCGATACTCCCATAGCGTCGATCGATACCCCAACAGCGGAACAACTCCCGGGTCCTAATCATCCCTTCTTCACCAGCCTCGATTCCACGATCCCGCCCTAACTTTACCTGCATCGACAACAGTGATGCATCAACATTTGGCTAGCCAAATGCTGAGTGAGATTGATCATCCCAACAACAGGCCACCAATTAACAATTAACACGAATTATTAATTCACACCAGCACAAGCCACAACCGGCATCGATCGATACTCACCTGGTATCGCTCGATGCCCCACAACACACGGTACCCACTCAAGGGCCTGGTATCGATCGATACCCAACACCACACTTGGTATCGATCGATGCCACACGACACCTGGTACCCACACAAGGGCAGGGTATCGATCGACACCCAACACCACACCTGGTGTCGATCGATGCCACACGACACCAACTTATCACCTCGAAACACAAACCCTCGAGTCTATCCACCCAGAACTCGAGACCACCGCCAAAGGGCCGGTATCGATCGATACTCGCATGGTATCGATCGATACTCCCTGCGATTCACCACAACCACCGTGAGAACTCACCCAGAACTCGCCAGAACCACACACAGACAGCATCAACAAAGCTTAACAACAATCACACTAGCTTCTATGCTGACCTTTGGTCCCAACTCACCTTTAGATACGCTGGAACGAGCTCTAGAAGATCTCTCCTCTTCTCGCAAGCCCACGCTCCAAGCCAAGCTTCTCCCAAGCTCTCCTCCGAGCTCCTCACAAGCTCCAACCTCTCGATCTCGCAAGATCCAAGCTCCGCAAAGCTTCTTCTCTTTCTCGCCCTCCTTCTCTCTCTCTCTCTCCCTCTTTCGACCTTTTTAGCTTACTTCCCTCCTTATCCTCCAAGGATAAGCTTTTATATCGAAAGAAGATAAGAGGAGAAGATAACCACGAGGGAAACCCGGCAGGTATCGATCGATGCCTACCAGTATCGATCGATACTGTCCCCCTGGAATTAATTATTCTCCCTCCAATAATCAATTCTCGGAACACGGGCGCTACAATTCTCCCCCACTAACTTAGATTCGTCCTCGAATCTTCGTTACCGATCATCTCCAATGACCCGTCCATCTCCAATGAACCCTGATCGTCGCAACGATTACACAACCTTGGCCAACCCGGCCAACTCAACACACACACGAGGTTCAAAACCAACCTCCGAGGCTTGCTACTCAGTCTCTATGCTTACGACACCGCAGCATCATATGTACTTTATTGCTCAAACACACGCCAACCCCGTCACCCAAGACACCGCAGCATCCCCGAGTTCCGAGCGTCAGCCATATCCCGCAGGATATCCACCATACCTCGCAAGGTATCCCCTATACCACATTACCCAAGACACCGCAGCATCTCCGAGTTCTGGGTATCTGCCGTACCACTCCCCTCGGTGATATAACCTGACGAGTCTCGATATCCCATACCACTCAATTCTGGGCAATATATCCTCACCCAGGACATACTCCTTACGAATCCACGGTATCACATATCACTCTAGGCTATAAACCTCCCGAGTCTGGGTACATCGCCACTCACACTCTCAAGACCGCAGTCCTGCGAGCTATCGGCACCAGAGGAACCAGTCCTCTCAACGAGCAATAAGTCACATATCTCTAAGCATCTCGACTGAACTACCTCCCGTGATCCGTGTACATCCTCACAAGGCAACACCGGCATCACACATATTCCTTACCCGGAATATCTGCCGTGCATGACCAATAACCCGGCCATCGCACCTCCCCATATTCCACACCTGGAATATCTGCCGTGCATGACCAATAACCCGGCCATCGCACCTCCTCGCGCACCCTCCAGTATCGGCTCGCCTCCCCGCAAGCTTAACTGAACGTGCCATACTCACAACGGCAATACGAACATCTATCTTATCACTCTCTCGCATTCACGCTTCTCACTCCAAGCGTAATGCGAAGCCGTGACTCCCAAAGTCACTAGTAATAAGAAATACTCATCTTATTACCCATCATAATGTAACATCGTTCTACACAACGGCAATACAAAATGACCCACCCATAGCACATAGCTATAACCGAAACTGGAACCTCTCGATGGAACTCAAGCCGCAGCTTGCTTCATTTCCATCCTAGCCTCTGGCTCCCAAGTTTCCTCCTGCACCCCGCCACTGTCCCACAGGACTCACATCATCGGAATCCTCTTCCGACAAAGCTCCTCGACCCACCGCTCGAGAACTCTCAAGGTCTCGCCTCAACGGTCATATTGGACTAGAGATCTGGCGGAATCTCAGCCAATACCTCGTCACCCCTATGCAAACACCTGCATAACCGCGGGTAACTCCAACCGAACACTACCGGTCCAACACGCTCCACCCTCCAGAACGGTCCCATATACCTCGGACTCACCTAGTCGCAGTAATGGACCTATTCGGACCTCTCAGCAGAGCCATCTCGAGATACACACTATCTCCCACCTCAAGCTCTTTCCGCCTCCTATCGGCATAACTCTTTGCCGATCTTGGGGCTCTCCCCCACTTGTGCCCAACACAAGGGTGTAAAACATGGCCTCTCATACAGAGCAATATGGAGCCATCCCAATACTCGCCTGGTAACCATTGCCATACGCAACCTCCACCAAGCCTAAGTGATCCACCCCGAGACCACCCCAATCCAGCACGCACCCTCGTGCCCATTTCTGTCTGAAACGCATTCCAGAACTCCAATGGTAAACCCACCACGAATCCATCGTGATCACATCCTACTTTCCCTTCTGTCCTTGCATCGGCCTACCGCCTCTGCTCGGGCCAGACTGCTGCTGCATAGATCTCGCCTGGACTCGGTGTAACCACTACCACCTCATCCTTCAGACCCTCCTCCATCACAACCGCAGTCTCAGCCAACTCATCCACCGAGCGAAAACCCCTTTACTATGCAACGGTTCCTCAAGTCAACTCGAAGATCCATCCGGAATCTCTGCACACGGGCCGACTCACTCCCCACCGCTCGTCTAACATAAGACCCGAGCCGGTTAACTCCACTTCCTACTCGCGTACCAACCGATCCCCCTGAGTCAACCTCGCAGGCTCCGACTCGATCCGGTTGAACGCCTCCAAGACATCGCGGCCTAAACTCTCCGTGCTGCCACCCCTTCCCCCAGAGATGCGCATCACTCTCCAGATACTGGACCGCAATGTCCACCTGGTATCCCACGGGACACCCACTCGAGAGGAAACTCCTCTCCACCCTCCTCAACCACGCATTAGCGTCCTCAGGATTAGCACTTCCAGGGAAGAACCCCGTGCCAATCCTCTACACCTGCTCCATCATCCCAAGATGAGAGCTCTCCAGCAACCGCAACTGCCACCTGAGACTAAACCTCCACAACCCCTGAACCACAGGAGCCTGAGCCGGTACCCTCTCTGGTAACCGCTCCAACAACCTTATCAAAAGATCCGCAATGCGATCATCTCGGCCCGAGCATCATCCGCTGCTACACCCGCAGCACCCGCTGGAACACCAGCCACACTGGCACTCA
>PKML01065036.1:221318-235608 GCA_002933935.1 Eutrema yunnanense | reverse complement strand
TATTGATGATTTATTCAGTTATGTTGATTGTTTCATTCTCCATGTCTGAGTAGATCCCTTGTTAGGTTCAGAGTTCTCAATAGGGTTTTCTCTGAATGCTAGGTTGATTTATTATTAAGATTCATATATGAATTAGTTCTTCACCATAGGTTGTTTGCAAAGCTAATTCTAGATTGATCACCTAGAACTTAGATCTTATGATAATTGATTAGGCGCGAGAGTGCGATTAATTACCTGACAGAACCTAAGGTGATCAAAACACTACTCGCAAAGAGATTTGGTTTAGTTGTTTTGTGAACATATCAAACTTGTAGATTAAAAGCTGATTTAGACTTTAGGATTCGCAAAGAGATTTGGAATTCCTAGGATTTAGATTTAGATAGCTTTCGCAACGAGAGTTGGTTAGCTATACTTTAGTGATTTGAGTTCAAGAACCGCGCTAAATCCGGATCAGGTTAATTAGTTTATCTGCATTCAGTGATTCCCTGAGAAATCCCCTGAACCTAGCCTTTCTCCAATTGAATTTACAACCGTTTAATTTAAGTCATGTTTTCAATACCATTGATTGCTTAGCGTGATTCTCACATATATAATCTATTGTGTGTGTCTGTGAGTCCTTGTGTTCGACCCCTAGCTATACTACGACAACTGTTTTAGTATCCAAAAGGTCTCCCGTGCCTGTCGTAACGTTGGCTGAATTCTTGACTTCTAGCTGCAGGTTGAGATTTGGTGGGAATCGGTGGGCTTTCACTAAAAGAAAACAGAGTTTTTACTACTGCAAAAACAGTCAGAAATCAGTAGCAAAACACTATGTTATGAGTGATTACCGACTGATTTCTGCTGTAGGTAAAGATCTCGTCGCAAAAAAAAATCAGTTGCAAAATTGCTACTGATTTACGACTGATACTAGGCGGTCACTATTCAGTAGCAAAATTTTACGACTGATTAGTGACTGAATTTTGCTACTACAGCCGTAGTCGGTATTCAGTCGTAAAATTTAACTACTGAATTGCGACTAATTACCTACTATTTCAGCTACTAATTTACAACTGATTTAAGCATCGATTTTGCATTTTGTTGGCATTGTTTACAACTATTTTACGACTGATTTGTGTTTGTTTTTACGACTGATTTGCTACTGAATACATACTACTAGATTTTTGATTTCTTGATTTGGTTTTGCTTTGTTTGATTTTGTTTATCGACTAATTGGTTTGTTAATTTTAATTTAAACATGAATTTAAACAAAAGTAAAGTAAAACAAATGAAGAACACAAATCCATACACAAAAAACCCAAAATTACAGTTAAACAAAAGTAACATAAGTTTCAAGTTCTAAATCAAAATGGAAATACAAAAAAAAAAATAGAAGAAAAATCACTACAAATTAATAAACCAGTTTTAAACCGGTTTAGACGAAACGGAGCCGCCCACCGCACCGCGTCATCTCCACCGTCAGCGAAGCCAACGAAACGGAGCCGCCCACCGCACCGCGTCATCTCAACCGTCAATCCATCGCGAAGCTGTACCAAGCGGGTTAGACGAAGTGTGTGCACCTCGAGAGAAGCTTCCTTTAACCCGAAAGAAACCGGCGTTCAAGCTCCACGAACGCCGTCAATCATCCAAGAAAATGTAGAGAAGCTCAACAACATCACCAACAACTCTTTCAGCCATTTCCACCAAAATTGAAGAATCAAACAAAAATTACAGCCATTAAAACTTCGATTTACCACAAAGCTTCAATTTGTATATACATACCTTATCTCCATAATCGCTCTGCAATACCTTTGATTCCAACAGATCTGAAATCCAGTCACAAATTATTGACAGACGATCTGGTTCAAAACCAGTCACGAATTTGGAACAAAAAAAAAGGAGGAGATGTCAAATCTGGAGAAGAAATAGACGAACCAGGGAAAGAGGAGAAGGGAGATGAGGGAAGAGGAGACGAAAGGGAGAAGAGGCAAAAAAGAAAAATTAGATTTTGTCCGTTGGATTTCATCTATCAACGGTAGATAATAAAACAAAATGCAATCCTTGTCAAAATATAATAGCCAATGAGAAGCTTTTGGGATTAAATTTAATTACAGTCATCACCTTCACACGATTACATCATGTTACTATATGATCCAGCATTTTTTGTTTTTTATCAATCTTAATTTCGTCATAACTTCCTTTTTTTTTTTTTTGTAAAAGGTCATATCTTCCTTCCACACTGTGGATTGGGTTTGGCATAATACACACAGGTGGATCTCTGTTGGGCCAGACATGTTTACAATCAAAGAAAGAAGGGACAAGGTCTTGGGTNTCAATCAAATGATTAACCATAAGGTTCGGGTAATAATTATACCCTTTGCATAATGCTGACCTCGGCCGAGAGCATGGTATCCAAGGGTCGTTCCATACTGAGATAGAACATCCTGAACCAACTCTTTTAATTAGCCCTTTTTTAACCAGAGGTCGAGCCGATATAATGCTTCTCCATCCATATGATGGGGAATAGCTTCGTATGTTGTCTAAAGGGTATGTGTTCCGAAAATATCTACCCTTAAAGACTCGCGCAAACAGAGAGGTCGGTGCATCCATCAGCCGCCATAACTGTTTTGCCAAAAGTGCAGTGTTAAATTCATCTACTGTTCGAAAACTGATTCCCCCGTCTGGTTTACTCCGACATAATTTATTCCATGCTAGCCAGTGCATTCCTTTTTGTTGACCATTTGAACTCCACCAGAACCGTGCCGCCGCACTCGCTAATTTTTTTGTTATAGATTTCGGAAGCCTAAAGCATGACATGACGTACGTTGGCATTGCTGATGCCACCGATTTGATTAAAACCTCTTTACCTCCTCTAGATAACAGTCGTGATGTCCATCCGTTTACTCTGTCTTGTTGTCTCTCTGCTACAAAATTAAAAATCTTGCTATTTGCTCCTCCGAGACGTTCCGGAAGGCCTAGGTATGATCCCATACCTCCAATGGTAGAGATTCCCAGTGTCTGCTTCACCTCATTTTGTACCGTATCATTTACCGAGTGTACACTCGATTTTTTGTATATTATTTGATATTTATGTGTAAGATCTAGTTTACCATTTAAGATTTAGAGTTTATGATTAAGGGTTAAGGTTTAAGGTTTAGGGTTTATGGTTAAGGATATTTATGTGTAAGATCTAGTTTACAATTTAAGATTTAGAGTTTATGATTAAGGGTTAGAGGTTTAGGGTTTAAGGTTAAGGGTTTAGAATTTATGATTTATAAAATGATTATATTTTAAAAAATTGTAAGTGTTGGATTTTTTGTATATTATTTGATATTTATGTGTCTAGTTTATAATTTAAGATTTAGAGTTTATGATTAAGGGTTAGATGTTTAGGGTTAAGGGTTTGTGGTTAGGGTTTAGAATTTAGGATTTATAAAATTACTATATTTGAAATTTTTGTAAGTGTTAGATTTTTTGTATATTATTTGATGTTTATGTGTAAGATCTAGTTTACAATTTAAGATTTAGAGTTTATGATTAAGGGTTAGGGTTTGTGTTTGGGGTTTAGAGGTTAGGGTTTATATTTTCGTATAGCCACATATATATTTATGGAAAATATGTGGTTATATCATTAAATTTGTGACAAATTCATGGTTATCTAATAGAAAATTGTTACGAATTATGAATGCCATAATTTTGTGGCAAATTTGCCATAAATTTCCACGTTTATTGTGACCTGGCAAATTTGACAGGAAATAAATTCGAATAATTTGTGGCAAATATTTACACGAAGTTTTTTTGTGGCAAAATTTGCCACGGAATGCCACGATATTTGTCAACATGGCAAATTTGACACGGATTTGCCACAAAAAGCAACAAAAATTTTAAAAATCATTTTTCGTTGTAAATTTGTTATAAACTTGTGGTAAAAGATAATTGCCACGAAAAGATTGTGGAAAAATTATGGCAATAGACGATTTTTCTTGTAGTGCCCGTTAAAACGTTAAAGAAAATTTTGAATTGGCAATAAATTAAAAAAATTACACCCACTACAACTCGAGTTTAGGATTAAGGGTTAGATGTGGGAAAACGGCAAATTCATGCCTCAACTCTTTCAACTGGTACCGATTAGGTCCTGAACAATTTTAGTGTGCAAATTCATACCCAAACTCTTAATTATTTGAATATCCATGCACATACTAATTTTTTTTGTCCAAAACATACATTGGCCAAAATTCCGTTAGTCAACCCCGTTAAAATGTTAACGAAAAATTCGAATTGGAAATAAATTAAAAAAATTACACCCACTACAACTTGAACCCGTGACCACGAACTTTAAATGCTTACACATTACCAACTGGGCTCTACAGACCTTACGAACATAGATAAGAAATATAATATGTATAGACGTCAGTGTTCTATCATCTTCATCTCCCAATGACACACGCACATGGAGGCGAAAAATCTTTGAAGAGGCTTCAATGGAGGCAACTGAGGCAAGGAACCGAGGGGAAAAATATCAAAAATCAAACATATATAAAAATCCAACATATATAAACATATATAACAGAACCGAGGCTTTTAAATTCCATGTGATTTATAAACCACTTTTTGCTACTGATTTGCTACTGTTCTACGACCCACCGAATTCAGTAGCAAATCAGTCGCTAAAATTACTACTGATTAGCTACTGGATGTTTCCGACTACAATTCAGTCACTAATCAGTCGTAAAACTGCTACTAATTAACGACTGGAATTTTTAGTCACTAAATACATACTGATTTGCGACTGTTTGAAAATAGTCGCACATCAGTCGGAAATCAGTAGAGAAACATTCGGTAAATTTACCGACTGCCTAATCAGTAGCAACAATCAGTAGCAAAAACTCTGTTTTGGTGTAGTGTTTTTTCCTTTGGGAGCTCTCTACTTCTGTCCTGAGACAGCCTGGACTTGTTTTTTAAAGGGCAATGGTCAGCCATATGGGAGAGTCTGTGGTAGAGAGAGCAGTGGTTTTCAAGTTTTTGGTATTCCAGGGTGACAATCGCTTCTTCTCCTCCCTTAAACTCCAGTATTGTCTCCTTGACAAGCGGTTTTAGGCCATGAATTTCAACTCGGATTTTGGCAGTGGTTTTTGTGAGTTCATGGCCTCCAAACGTCCCAAGCTCCTCTCCAATGTTGCATATAAGCTCTCTTTTCCAGTAGTTTAGAGGGATTCCTTTGAGATGAATCCAAAACGGGATATGGGACGGGAATGATGGAGAGGTTACCGGTTCCCACTTTTGGAGGCTGACCATCCATTTTGCAAAATGGTAGGGACGGTTGTCGAGAACTTTCTGTACGATACTGGAAGCAGTGGTGACCAAGGTCAGAACCGATAGCTCTTCCTTTGAGTCCCCAGCGTTTTGGATGGAAAGGAATCATCGACCACATTCTATGTTCCTTTGGGTTAGTAAGACGTCCAATGAGGGTGAGAGAGTTTTCCTGAATCAAGTCGGACGTGTCGATATCTGGGACTTTGATTCGCTTTCGCGGTGGAGGACTCGAGGGGGATACCGGGGCCTTCCCCTTCTCTGCATAAGAGAACCGTCGACTCATTGAGCTTCAAAAGCAGAGCTTTTTGAGCGAGAGTTGTGTTGAGCCGAGGTTGATGTCCAAACGTTTCAGATCTGGTTACGGGATGGCTTTAGCAAACAGCAGCGCGAGAAAAAACAAATATGGGAGGCCGTAGAGTCGGAAGGTGGGTTAGAGAATTCATACTATTTTCTTTATTGAGAAGGTGAGTCATTTGAAACTTTGCCGTCACTCATACTATTTTCTTCTTTTTCTTCTTTTTCTTCTTTATAAACCTCTATATATGTTAATTTCTTCTCTTTTATACCTCAATATATGGCGATAACAGATAGAATAACACATATATAAACTCATACTATTTTTTTTATTCTTTTATTGTGTTTTATATAGATTCATACAGTATATTGTGAAATTGCGAAATTGAGAAAAAAAAAAATGATATAATTGATTTTTGGAATAGAATAAAACGGGAAATTTTTGATTGAATTGAAAACTAGATTAACAACGGTTTCACAAATATATTTTTCATAAATCTTGTGGAACCGATGAACAGAAAACATGATTTCACTAAAAAGAGTGTGATTGGCAAAAACTTGCAATCATTCTACTATTTTGAGAGTTAGTAATGAGACTATAAAAGAGACTTCTGTTACAACATTAGAATTGGAATATGTTAAATATGGGGTTATAGGCTTCTAACTAGGGATGTCAATCGGGCTAGCCCGGCCCGAAAAAAAATCGGGCTTATATTCCAAAGTCCGGCCCCGCCCGGACAGGGCTTTAGGGCTTTTCGGGTTTTTTCGGGCTTTTTTTTACAAACACAAAAATTCACAATTCTCAAATGAATAATTAAAAAATATATTTATAAAAATAAATCTAAATTGAAATTTATTATATCAAATCCAATTAAGTTTAAAAACAAAAGTTTGACAAAAAAACAAATAAAATTCAAATAAATTGTATTACCAAAAAAAACATAATATCAAAACACTTCAAATCTAGGTAGTAGAGTTTAGATTATAATATCATTCATCGTATTCTAAATCCTCATCCAGATCAAGAGGTACAAATAATAAAAATACAAATAATATTAAGTTTTGACATGTATAAATCATATAGAAATGTTATTGAAACTCTATAGATAATGATTCTAAAAAAATGAAGTAAATATGGATGAATGATAATGGTACATGGATCACGAAATGTATAGAAATATATCAAATTATTATTTTTAGAAAGATAAATGTTGAAATAAAATCTTTAACTAATTAAAATGTAAAGTTTCGGGCTTTTCGGGTTAGCCCGAGCCCATTCGGGCTAAGCTCGAAAAACACAGTAGCCCAAAAGGTCCGATTTTTTTTGGGCTTATATTTCTAGGCACGAGCCCGCTGTTTTTCAGGGCCGGGCCAGGCCGGCCCTCAGACTTTGGCCCTAATTGACACCCCTACTTCTAACTTAAAAGCTATTGGAAATGATTGGATTGACTCATATCTCTTATATACTAGTGTTGGTCTCTTTATATTTCCGATGTGCCCCTTCGAGATGATGGCTCTTATCGGCCCATCTCGAACCGAATCCAACTTTAAGACTAGTAATAAACCCTTCTTGGGCCACCCTACTTGGGTCAACAAACGAGGTTCTGATACCATGTTAAATATGGGCTTATGGGCTTCCAACTCAAAACTAATTGGTAATGAGTGGATTACCCCATATCCCTTATATACTAGTGTTGGTATTTTTATATTTTCGATATGGGATCCTAACAGAATAGGAGAACCAATTCAAAATATATTACCGAGACTAAAAATAGAGCTACTCTTGCTTATCGAAACTAAAAAGATTGAGTTCCATCTATTACCGAGAACACTAGAAAATGGGTTTTTCTTTACCGCTCAATCGCCTTCTGACCAACAAATCGCAATAGATGGAACTCAATCTTTTTAGTCTCGATAAGCAAGAGTAGTTCTATTTTTACTTTTATTTTGAATGTGATATTTTTTGATCAATGCTAAATATTTACAAGAAAGGCCATGTAAAGGCAGTTTGAGACTAAAAATATGAACGAGTTAGCAAAACCCGAACTAAAAAAGTTCTAACTCAAACTAAAACAGAGTGAACACTGAATTAGAAACCAGAGCCTACACTAGAGAGGCAAACCAAAAGGTCATCAGCTCCTGAAGCTTCAGATCTTCATAATAACAGAACAAAGTTATACGATTTTGGATCATTCGCTCTATTTGGCGGGTGAGAAGATTGAAGACAAAGATAAAATAAAGCTAAGAGCTTTGAAGGATGAAACAAATGACTGAAAACTTCATGATATTTTCCTTAATGTTTTGCGATTACATTCACTGTCTTTATATAGGCAAGAAGCATGAGAAAACCCTAAAGCAGCCAACAACAGATTACATACAGCTGTCTATCATTCATAAGATCCAAGGAGTTCAAAACGGTTGTGTAGTGAAATTGCATGTCTCGTACGGATGGCTTTTGGCTGCATGTGAGTTTCTGATTTCCTGAGGCAGAGTAGTCATTGCAGGTGCATGGTATGTCTCTGTATTGGGATTTCCTTTATTGTGCAAGCCCAGCACGCTTTCTTTCTTTTGGTCGATGGGTCTGTCTTCAGTTTTGTCAAGGCCCATATGTTTCTTACTTTCTTCCTTTACTTTCCAGACTTGTCTTTTTGTTGTTGTGCTGACATTCCCCCTTAAACTTTGTGTGGGTGGTTCAGCCACGCCAAGTTTGAAACGAAGATCACATATAAGCTTTGAATAGGCAATGATTTGGTAAAAATATCAACCAATTGATAAGCTGAGGAGACATGATGAACCACTAGTGTGCCAAGAACCACTCTTTCTTGGACATAGTGAAAATCTACTTCAAAATGCTTGGAACATTTATGTTGAGCTGGATTGGCAGTGAGATACACTGCAGATAAGTTGTCACAGTAAAGTTCGGGAGGAGAGGTATGAGAAATGCCAATATCTCGAAGGAGTTTTCCAATCCAGGTGATCTTTGCTGCAGTTTCAAAGAGAGTCCTATATTCTGCCTCAGTAGAGCTGCTTGAGACAATTGCTTGTTTCTTTGCTTACCAAGAGATAATGTTTGATCCCAAGAAGGTGCAGTAACCACCTGTGGAGCGTCTGGTCTCAGGGCATCCTGCGCAATCACTGTCACTATAAGCTCTTAGAGTAAAATATGTATCAAAAGAGAAAGAGAGACCATAGTTTGTTGTTCCTCTGAGATATCTAAGGATTTTCTTAAGCAAGTCGAAGTCAACGACAAAAGGAGAATGCATTTTTTGACATATAAAGTTGACTGCATACTGAATATCAGGTCTGGTGAGTGTAAGATACTGCAATTTACCAGCTAAGCTTCTGAAATAAGTTGGTTCTAAAAATAATTCATCTTGATGGGGAACTCGGTTGGGATGAGCATGCAGAGGAGAAGGTGCAGGTGAGCAGTCTTTCATACCAGCAATTTGAAGGAGATCCTCAGTGTACTTTTCTTGATTGAGAAAGAGTCCATTTGAGTGGAAGTGCGCTTGAATACCCAAGAAATAATGCAGACGTCCTATATCTTTCATCTCGAATATCATGTTGAGAGATTCAAGAAGTGTGGCGATCAGAGAATTGATGTTTCCGGTAGAACTATGTCATCAACATAGAGGATAAGGAGTATGACATTGCCAGCTCTTTCATAAACAAACAGAGATGGATCCGAATGACTGCAAAGAAATCCAAATTCCAAGAGATAATCACTGAATTTGTTGAACCTTTCTCTAGGGGCTTGTTTAAGACCATAAATAGCCTTGTGAAGTTTGCAGACATATCCAGGATACTCATGATCAATGAACCTATGAGGTTGATGCATGTAGACAGTTTCTTTCAAATCACCATGAAGAAAAGCATTCTGCACATCAAGTTGTTTGATGTCCCATTGAAAAACAGTTGCAGCATGAAGAACTCCTCTAACTGTTGCAATTTTAACTACAAGACTATACGTCTCTAAATAGTCTATGCCTTCTTCTTGGTGATATATCATGGTTTTTACCCTATTTAGACCATGATATAAGTCCTTTTTATAGAGTCTTTCTAGTGTTTTGTAGTCTTTTAGAGTCTTTTACAGGTCCTAGCACGTTTGGAGCCTAATTGGAGTTATTGGAGCTTTCTGGAGCAGTTTGGAGCAAGAGCTTAAGTCGTGTAGCTGAGTGCCTGATTTCACGTCGAGCATCGATCGATACCCCCTGGTATCGATCGATACTCATCGCAGCAAGACACGACCCGCGAGTTTTCCAAAGACTTGAAGAATTGCAAAAGTGCCCAAAAGTCTTTAATAATTACAAGAAGACCCCAGAACGTGTTTTAGGTTATAAATAGGATTTTACAGCCACTTGTTTAGGCTAAGCTTTATTTTATATACTTTGGTTTGAGACAAGTCTGAATCTCCCTTCGTCCGAGATCAGATCTTAAAACCTTGTTATTCTTATTCTATTGATGATTTATTCAAACATGTCTATTGATTCAATTGCCATGTCTGAGTAGATCCACTTTAGGTTTAGGGTTTTCTCATAAAGGATTTCTTTGAATGCTAGGTTAATTATCTGTTTAGGATTCACCATCTGAATTAGTTCTTCACCATAGGTTGTTCTCAAAGCTAATTCTAGGTTGACGAATCTGGAATTTAGATCTTAGGATAATTGATTAGGCACGACATTGCGATTAATTACCTGATAGAACCTAGGTGAGCAAATTGATTATTCGCAAAGAAATTTGGTTTAATTGATTTGTGAGCATATCAAACCTGTTATTAAAGATGATTTAGATTTTAGGATTCGCAAAGAAATTTGGAATTCCTAGGATTTAGATTTAGATAATTCTCGCAACGACAGTTGGTTAATTATACTTTAGTGATTTGAGTTCAAGAACTGCGCTAAATCTGAATCCTGTTAGTTAATTAGACTGCATTCATTGATTTCCTGAGATAAACCCTGGGCCTATATTTTCCCAATTGATTACATCTCTTTTAAATTTCTGCACTGCTTTTAATTACATCTGCTTGGCTTAGCTTAATTCTCAACTATATAATCTATTGTGCGTTTCTGTGAGTCTTCTGTGGTTCGACCCCTAGCTAAACTACAACAGCTGCTTTAGTACTGTTAGGGTATTAAATTGAGCATATCAATTTTGGCGCCGTTGCTGGGGACTCAATTTCGCCATTAGATTTTAGTTTAGAATTTCGACTAAGTTCGTCGGTATCGATCGATACTCACAAGTATCGGTCGATACTCCGGCGATTTCTTTGTTGGTATCGATCGACACCACTTGGTATCGATCGATACTCAACGTATTTTTCTGGTTACTTACGTGCTTTGCCTAGTGTTTTGTTTGCAGGTGTATGCCTGTTCGTGAAACCAGGAGCAACAAGAGCACTCAGCTAGTTGAACTGTCACTGGAACAGCTAGCGCTTGTGGAACGCACAAACAGAAAGACCAAGCAAACATCAGGGATGAACAACCCAGTGGTTTTAAGAGCTGATGAAGCTGGGATTCTGAGAGACCAAGAGGGTCATGTGTGTAATAAAAGAGGGCAGCGACTTGATGAAGCAGGAAACGTCGTTGTCCCTGCTCCTATTATTGAGATTGTCGCGCCAGCTGGGTGCGCCAACGTTGGGTATGCTGCAGGTGATCGAGGTAGAATACTTGCTGAGCACAACAGACCTGATTAGTTCTATGCCAATCGATCTACAATTCGAATACCGACTTTTCAGAGGAATGACTTCGAGCTGAAGCCTGCGTACTATGCTCTTGTAAGTCAGAATCCTTTCCATGGCCTACCTCATGAGCATCCTATGGATCATATCGAGAGGTTCGAGGACTTGGTCACTGGTATGAAGTACAATGGGGTGCCCAACGAGTTCCTATTCTGCAAACTCTTCCCATACTCTCTTGGTGGGGATGCTGCTTATTGGCTGAAGCAGTTAGCTCCTGATTCTCTAACTACATGGGATGAGACGAAGAAAGCATTTCTGTGCAACTTCTACGATGATGCGAGGTCCGAAGAGCTCAGGAACAAGATTTCCCAGTTTTCTCAAGGTCCAACAGAGGGACTCAAAGCTGCTTGGATTCGCTTCAAGTCTTATCAAAGGGATTGTCCACACCATGGGTTCAATCAAGTTCAGCTGTTGAGCACCTTCTACAGAGGGATCGATTGGAGATACCAGATGGCTCTGGATACTGCGAGTAATGGGAATTTCAACACAAGGTATCCAGACGACGCAGTCGTGCTAATTGAGAACTTGGCGTCTAGCAATAGCACCAAGAATGCTGATTCCGAGCGGAAGAAGCAGGCTGGAGGAATTGATGCATCGCATATTGCTGAAGTTCAAGCCAAGCTGGATTTCCTGATCGGGAAGAATCAGAAAGCGGTTCACCTTGCTGCTGAGGAAGAAGTGGATGTTAACTACGTTGGTGGTTCTAGATTTCAGGGTCAACAATTTGGGTACAACAACAACCGAAACTTCAGCAACAACACTCGAAATTATGAGAACTCTTCGTACCAACCAGTTTCTCCCAAATGCGCAGACAACGAGATGAAATCCATGATGGAACAGATTCTTCTGGGACAGCAGAAATTGCAAGTGGATTTCAATGGGAAGCTTGACCATCTGTACACTGATCTGAATGGGAAAATCGAGGCTCTCAATACCAATCACATGATGCTGGCAATGCAAGTGGCTCAGTCTGCTGCAAACGCCAAGGGAAATACAGCTCATCCACACGACGCACACGTCAATGCCATCATCTCGAGTGCAGGAAATTTCGATGAGGAACCTGAAATCGCCAGGGCATCGATCGATACCGTCAAGTGTCGATCGATGCCGGTTACAATTCTGAAACGGGATACTTAAAAAACCTGTGTATCGATCGATACCCCATCGGTATCGGTTGATACTGAGGCGATTTCTGAGGAGACAACTGAGACTTCGACTGTGGCGCCTAAGGTAGTTGCAGAACGAGTGTATATACCCAGGATGCCTTATCCTATAGTTCCTAAGCTGACAAGGGAGGAATGAGAGATTGCTAGATTAAGGTATTTGCTGGATAACCCGAACGTGAAGCCTCTTTCTGATGACGATGTATCTGCCAGGAACGATTCAAAAGCGGCAGTATCGATCGATACCCTACCTGGCGTCGATCGATACCCTTCGTAGTACGTGCCAGAACTTGTGAAAACACCTGAGGAGATCAGAGAAAGAGTTCGCAAGTCCAAGAAGCAGAATCCTGTTCCTAAACACCTCAGAGATCCTATCACTTCAAAGCAGCTGCGTGGCTTTGAGAAGATGGTACGAAGGATCTCCCATGAATCATCTTTTGAAGAAGCTCTAGAGGGATGGCCTCTGCTGAGTCATTTCAAAGACTGCAGAGAAACTGAGGAAGAAATTAAGGCACTCTTTATCGAGGCAAGACGCAAGTCACAACAGCCGCGGAAATTGAAACAGAGGAAAGACCCAGGGAAATTCGCGGTACCATGCTCTATCTCTGGAGTCGAGTTCAAAGAGTCTCTCGTTGACTCAGGGTCTAGCGTCAATGTGATATCAAAGGAAATTGCTGAACGATTGAAGGCTGATATAAGACCCCCTACTTTGCTTCTCACTTTTGCAAACTCCTCCACCTCACCTACATACGGTACTATCCATGCTTTGCCTGTAAAAGTAGGAAATTGCATGGTGCCCACTGATTTTCAGGTAGTAGAGATGAGCGAAGGATCTGAGGTTTCTTTACTCCTGGGAAGACCGTTTATGGCTACTGCTGGCGCAATCATAGACACACCTAATAAGAGACTCTCTTTCTCTTACGTTGACGGAGATGTCTACTATAATGCCATTCCCCCTAGAGGTGCTCTCACACGTGCCTTTAGCATCAAGGTTGTCACAGGAGAGTCGCTAGCAATTGATATTTTGGAAGAGCCTCCTGACGTGCCTACTATCGCAGACATTCCAGCTGAACCACCCAGCATCCAAGTTGCCAAGAAGGCCAAGGCAACAAAGAAGAAGGCCAAGAGCAAGAAGGTCGAGAATCCCCATGTCACTTTGATACCTCAGAAGTGTAATGGAGATTCGATCGAATACAAGGTGAAATGCAAAGGAGCCTCCAAACCATTTTCGAAGGCTAAGGTCCTTCTTACTTCTGAGCTTAAAGAGAAATGACAGGAGTTTGTGGACAGCATGTTGAGCAGAACGCTGAAGACAGCAATGTCGAGTTGTGGAGCCTGTTTTGGTGCAAGCTCTCACTCTTATCCAGCCTGAAGGGCGTTACAGTCAAGCTATTGACGTTAAACGAGCGCTTGGTGGGAGGCAACCCACTGGTGAGTCTGTTTTTGATTCGTTTTTCTTTTTATTTTTCGTTCGTTTTGTGTTTATGTCAGGATAAACAAGGAGCAAAAACTCGAAATCGCCTAGTGTCGATCGATACCCTCTGGTATCGATCGACACCAATCGCGGATAGACGGTTCATTATATCGATTTAAGCTTGGTATCGATCGATACCAAGCTGTGTGTCGATCGATACTCAATGTTCCAGCAAGGTAACTTCTTGTTTTTCCCAATTTTATTCTATTCTTTGTTTTCTTTCACTGACTCTAGGCTAGATAACACTGGGGACAGTGTTGTTCAAGTCTGGGGGAGGTGTCTGCTGACATTGTTTTCGTTTTTCTTAGAGTCAGTTGTTTTATCGAGTCAAAA
>PKML01065036.1:192369-221040 GCA_002933935.1 Eutrema yunnanense | reverse complement strand
AGCTAATTCTAGGTTGACGAATCTGGAATTTAGATCTTAGGATAATTGATTAGGCACGACAGTGCGATTAATTACCTGATAGAACCAGGGTGAGCAAATTGATTATTCGCAAAGAAATTTGGTTTAATTGATTTGTGAGCATATCAAACCTGTTATTAAAGCTGATTTAGATTTTAGGATTCGCAAAGAAATTTGGAATTCCTAGGATTTAGATTTAGATAATTCTCGCAACGACAGTTGGTTAATTATACTTTAGTGATTTGAGTTCAAGAACTGCGCTAAATCTGAATCCTGTTAGTTAAATAGACTGCATTCATTGATTTCCTGAGATAAACCCTGGGCCTATATTTTCCTAATTGATTACATCTCTTTTAAATTTCTGCACTGCTTTTAATTACATCTGCTTGGCTTAGCTCAATTCTCAACTATATAATCTATTGTGTGTTTCTGTGAGTCTTCTGTGGTTCGACCCCTAGCTAAACTACAACAACTGCTTTAGTACTGTTAGGGTATTAAATTGAGCATATCACTTGGTCAACCTCTTTTGCAACCAGACGAGCTTTGAGCTTATCAAGAGTACCATCAGCATGAAGTTTGGTACGAAAAACCTATTTTCAGCCTAGGAGATTCATGTCAAGTTGATAGGGAACCAGAGAAAAAGTTTTTGTTTCTCTAAAAGGAACCCATCTCGTCATTCATTGCTCCATTCTAACCTGGATGATTCAAAGCTGAAGTAACAGTCTTAGGTCCAAGAGGAGTCGAGGTGATGCTCAGTAATATATACCTTGGATTTGGTTTAGAGATCCCTGACTTTGATCTGGTGATCATTATGTTGTGCTGCAGGTTCTTGTTAAACTGAAGTTTGGTGCTCATCATGATGATTTGTTGTTGTGCTGACAAGGCCAAGTGTGTTGTTGCTTCTTTGAGAAAGAGAAGAGTTGTTGCCTATAGGATCAAAGTCAAGGTCTGTCGTACACCCAGAACTCTCTCTTTCACTAGCAGGTATGACACTGGTTGGCTCAAGAGATGGAAAGTCATCATCAGTGAACAATGGTGCTGTCAGTTGTGGTAAAGCAGAAGGCGAAGCAGATACTGCAGCAAGAGTGAGCTGCAGAGACTAAGTTTGTGTGGGGAGCATTACAGGATGTTGAAGCAGCAGGTGCGTGATTTGGAGGAACAACAACTGGTGTGGAATGAATAAAACTCTTTTGCCAGGCACCAAGCATATGTGATGGTTGAGCTGAATGAAAAGAAGAATAATATGTAGCAAAGGGTAAAACCAATTCATCAAACAGAACATGACGACTGATGTAAACCCTACCAGTAGGAGGATAAATACATATGTATCCCTTATATTTCTCATTATAGCCTAAGAAGACACACTTTAGGGAACATGGATCAAGTTTTATGCATATGGTCTAAGGGAGGGATAACATGCACATTCAAACACTTGTAGAGCAGAATAGTCTGGTTTCTTATTGAAAAGAACTTCATAAGGGCTTTGATGATTGGAGAGAGTGGAGGAGGGCAACAAATTACTGAGGAAACTGGCCGTAAAGAAGGCTTCCACCTAAAAACGTTGGGGCATTTTTCTCTCAAACATCATTGCAAGCTCAAGTTCAGTAATATGCCTATGTTTCCTCTCAGCAATGCCATTTTGTTGTGGACTATGTGGACAAGAGATCAGTTTCCTTATGCCACAGTGAGCTAGATGAGCAATAAATTTAGAGCTGATGAATTCACCTCCACCATCATACTGAAATATTTTGATTTTCAGATTGAATTGGTTCTCATCAAGTGATTGAAACAGTAAGAAAGTGGAGAAAAAAATCTGATTTGCATTTCAGTGGATAAAACGAGAAGTTGTCAATGAAGACTACATAATACTTAAACCCTTGGAAGGAAGAAACTGGAGAGAGACCCCACAAGTCACAATGGATCCTCTTAAGAGGGCTTACAGCCTTAAAAACAAAAGGAGAAAAAGGTAGCCTTGAACTCTTTGCAAGCTGACATGAATCACAGAGCTTGTTGATAACTTTATTGATAGAGATGGCTTTATTTGCAGATAGATGCTGGAGAATCTCTGAACTTGGATGCCCGAGCCTTCTATGCCCGACTTCATCACTGGTACTGAGCTGTCTGGTGGAGTAAAAGGCAGTGAAAGCTGGATTCTCCAAAACATAGAGGTCGTCATGCCTGCTTCCTTGTGTCAGGATCCGCTTTGTGAGCTTGTCCTTTAGATATACACCATTAGCATAAAATTTGAAGGGGCATGGGTAATCAGTTGTAATCTTAGAAACAGAGAGAAGAGATCTAACAATGTCAAGACACACAAAAACATCATTTAAAGATAATGTACCTGACATAGTGTGAAAGACCGATCCTATGTGAGTGATTGGTAAAAAATCACCATTTCCGACAAGAACATAATCATTGCCATGATAGTTCTGAGCAGATTGAAGATTCTGAGTGGAGTTGGTTACATGAGCAGAGGCACCAGTGTCTAGAAACCATTCAGTGCCATTGTGTTCATCAGATATTCGCATAGCAGCCAAGACAGTGGGAACCTCTTCACTCTGATAAGAAATATCAAAACGTTTGTAGCATTTGAGAGCACGATGACCATATTTTCCACAAATCTGACAGGGGAATTGATTTGCATGATCAAAAGGTTGAGAAGCAGTGTTAGTGGAAGAGATTTTCTGATGAAGTAGTACGCGTCTTTGGTTCATCTTCTGAGTAGCTGTTTGTACTAAATCCATTCCACTTCAGGGGAAAATAGTCATTAAACACCACATTAACTGATTCCATGACAACATCAGTTGGAGTGTTGTACACTCTGAAGACTGTACTACTACCTGAGTAGCCCAGAAATATTCCTTCATTACTCCTTCCATTGAACTTTTCGAAATGATCCTTGTCATCCAATATGTAGCATTTGCATCCAAATACATGAAATTAGCTCAGATTAGGTGTCTTCCCTTGCCACAGCCCATATGGCGTCTTAGTTGACCCCTTCCTGACATAAACTATGTTGATGATGTAGCACACTATGTTTAATGCCTCAGCCCAGAATTTCATAGAAACATTGTTGGCATGGATCATTGCCTGTGCCATCTCCTGAAGAGTTATATTCTTCCTTTCCACCACTCCATTTTGTTGAGGTGTTCTTGGCTCTGAGAATTGATGCTAAATTCCATGACTTTCACAAAACATCTTCATGAACTTACTTTGAAATTCATCACCATGGTCACTGCGAATCTTCTTGATTCCTCCTTTTTCGTTGATCATATGGAGCACCCATATTCTGAAGTTGTCGTGTGTCTCAGATTTTTCACGAATAAATCTGACCCAAGTGACCATGGAATAGTCATCCACAATAACAAGCACATACCTATTGCCGACTAAGCTCTCAACTTGCATTCTCATTACAACCATGTGAACCAGATCCAACACTGCTTTCGCACTACAAGAAAAAAAAATCGATTTGCAAGGGAATTTGCGACGGATATAATCCTTCGCAAATTTGTGAGAGATTTGTGAGTATCTTGCGAGAGATTTGCGAATGCACTAAAGGTCGTCGCAATTCCCTCGCAAATTTGCGGTCATCGCAATTTGCGATGACTTTGCTACACTTTTGCAACGATATTGCGAGGGACAGTTTATCATCGCAAATTTGTGAGGGAAAATAAAATTGTGAGGGCTTTGCGACGGCGTTGCAGTGTCTTGTTTTTGCGAGGGCGGATACGTTTAGTTAGGGTGAGGTAGATGGAACACGTTTTAAAGAAAAATATTTTGCCGTCGCAAAGCTGTAGCAAATTCCTCGCAAATTCCTTTTCCGTTGCAAATTTCCGTAGCAAATCCCTCGCAAAGTTTTTTAAATTCTCTAAATACAGAATCGTGAGATGAGAACTCATAACAACAAACAACTTCGATCATTAAAAAAAACAAAAAAAAAACAAAAAGCAAATTTTTTTTTTTTTTTGAGAAATAGATTTTGAGTGGTGGGTGTTTAAAAAATATCTTCGGGGCACGAAATATACGCATTACGATCATGGATGTATAATCAAAGAGAACCATGGACGGGTGAAGTGACGAAAGAGTTTCAGGACGGGTTGCGAGCATTCATGTACCAGGCAACAAACCAACCATGTGCGACTCATGACGGTAAAATTGTATGTCCATGTAGAAAGTGCAAGAACACCCAATATGTGGAAATTGATACTGTTAAGAGGCATCTATATAATAGAGGATTTAAGCCAAACTATTATATACGGGTTTCGCATGGGGAAGGTTGTAATGTTGATACATAAAATAGTAGTACGAGCCATGGCGTTGATCAACCTAGTTATAATTATGTTAATTATAATTATGGTCATGATCATTTATTCGGAAATATTGATGAAGGGTATCAACATGGAAATAAGTTTCATGATATGGTTACAGATGCATTTCATGAAAGTACAACTGTATTTGCTAATGATAATACTAGGGAAGAACCCAACATAGAAGCAAAGCGGTTTTATGATATGTTAGACGCTGCAAAGCAGCCCATCTACGATGGATGTAGACAAGGACATTCTAAACTATCATTGGCATCTAGGATGATGACAATTAAAAGTGATCATAACCTAAATGAGATTTGCATTGATTCATGGGCTGAGCTAATTAAAGAGTATTTGCCAGAATATAATCTTTCCGCTGAGAGTTACTATGAAATACAGAGGTTGGTTGCGGGTCTTGGGTTACCATCAGAAATGATTGATGTATGCATTGACAATTACATGATTTTCTGGAAAGATGATGATAAGTTGCATGAATGTCGATTTTGTGGGAAGCAGAGATATCACCCAACTACTGGAAGGACCCGCGTTGCATACCAACGTATGTAGTACTTGCCAATCACCGATAGATTGAAACAGTTATACCAATCAGAAAGGACATCGGCGGCAATGAGATGGCATGCAAAACATACAACGGAGGATGGGGGAGGTTACGCATCCATCAGATGCAAAGGCGTGAAACACTTTCAGACTGTACATTCAGATTTTGCTAACGAGAGCATGAATGTCTATATGGGCTTATGCACCAATGGATTTAGTCCATTTGGTATGTCTGGGAGACAATATTCTCTATGGCATGTCATATTGATGCCATATAATCTTCTTCCGGAAATGTGCATGCAACGGGAATTTTTGTTCATGAGTATTCTACTGCCCGGTCCTAAGCATCCGAAGCGATCCCTTGATGTATTCCTCCAACCTTTGATTAATGAGTTGAAACAGTTGTGGTATATAGGTGTTCGCACATTCGATTGTTCGCAGCAAAGGAACTTCAAGATGCGTGATGTGCTATTGTAGACAATTAGTGACTTCCCGGCGTATGGAATGTTTGAGAGGGATTTGCGACAACAAGAAAAAGACCCTCGCAAATCCATCGCAAATTTGCCAGGGATTTACGGCGACAAGAAAAAAGACCCTCGCAAATCCATCACAAATTTGCGAGGGATTTGCGACGACAAAAAAATGGTCCCTCGCAAATCCATCGCAAATATTGCGACGCCATTAGCGATGGTCTTGATCGCTCGCAAATGTGCGACGACACTTTCCCTCGCAACTCCGTCGCAAATATGAGACAGAAGCTTTTCCCTCGCAAATTTGCGAGGAATATTCCCCGTCGCATATTTGTGAGGGAATATTTTCCGTCGCAAATTTGCGACGGAGTTGCGAGGGAAATTGATTTGCGACGAGTGATTCGCGAAAAAGTTCGGGTCCTCGCAAATCTGTTGTTTTTTTGTAGTGTCGATTGCACATCTGGTACCTTCTTATGTTTTACTTTCACCTGCTTTCCTTTGTAGCACGAATCACAAACCATCTTGTCTTCTTCCTTGATCTGAGGCACTCCTCGTACTATTTCTTTATTGACAAGAGTGGTGAGATTTCTTACATTCATATGCCCAAGTCGTTGATGCCACATATTGAGATAATCCCTTGCATTGAAGCACTTAACTGAGCTAGCTGAGTTTTTCCACATGTAGCAATCATTCCCAGACCTGATTTCTCTCATAACAACTTCACCATCTTTATTAATCGCCTTACAATCTACATTGGTGAAAGCAAATGTTAACCCCTCATCACACAATTGACTTACACTGATACGGTTCGCTTTTAGCCCTTGAACCAGATAGACATTCATCAGTTGAGGTAGATATGCATCACATGTTGTTCCTTTTCCATGAATGGCACCGTGACCCCTATCTCCACACGTCACCTTTCCTCCTTTGATTTTTTTGATACGTTGCAGGTTGCTTCGTGTACCCGTCATATGGCGTGAGCAGCCGCTGTCGAAATACCAAGGACCTGTATCATCATCTCCATCTGCTACAAAGGAAACTTTGCTTCTGAGATCATGCTGGATTTTTAAGCAATCATATCCAAGTCCTGATATTTGGCCTGATCACTTCTTCTGTTTTCTGAAATCCACGTTATGTAGTACCACTTGATGTACTCCTTGTTTGTTGCAGATCAGAATTCGTGGTTGCCTGTAGCAGATCAGACTTCCTCACCCATATCTGATTCCTAAAACCATTTCATGTGAATTTGCTTTGGTTTCTGAGCTTCTTCACTCTATCCCATAACTTGAAGCAGTATGCCCTGATGTGGCCATACTTTCCACAGAAGTAACATCCAGCCCTTCGTGTTGTACTCCTCACAGACTTAGGTTCTACTTGTTGTTAAAAGCCTGCAAACACAAAGTTAATTTTCTCAGTCTCAGGCCTTTCCCTTCCAGTATATATATCCTAGGCCTCGTTTCACACCCATTGTTCTCCCGTAGCTCAGAATCTTATCAAGCTGCTTTGTACCAGCAAACATATGAATCTTTTTGTGTTGCAGATACAGTTCTGACTGAATCTTCTTTTCAGCTTGTAATTCCTGATCCAGTTTGTCAACCAATTTTTCCTTCATTAGTGATAAGCTCTCCTGACTGATCTTCCTTTCTGCAATGAGCTCACCCTGCAGTGACTTAACGAGTGCTTCAAGACGATTTTTTTCCTTCTTCAAGTATGAGTTCTTTGTTCTGACTCTGATCAGCATCTCACGTGCTTCTTTGTAACTCTAAATAAAATCATCATCTTGTTCTCCCTCTAAATCAGAACCAGAGAGCTCTTCTCCTTCCTCAAACTCGGTGATTCCCACAAAAACAACAAGGTTACTCAACTTGTCTTCATCTTAACTTTCTTCTTCTTTTGAATCCAAAATCACCTTTTAAACAGTTCCCCAACTCTTGATAGCTCTGCATCTTCTCCTCATGATCACACATGTTTGTATTAGACACAAGTGCCCGCTATGATACCAATTGTAAGCGCAAGAGCTACTGAGACAGGAACTGGAACACAATCTGACAGAGTGTTTTCCTTACAAGGATATTTTACTAGCCAATCTTTTAAGTAACCATACAAGTTCAAATTAAAACGATCTACGGCAAGCTCAAGACACATCTTGACTTGTCTAACTAGCCTCACGCGTTCAAAGATATATACATGGTCCAAGAACCCCCATAGATGAACCCCTTAGCCCTTAGCTTTGATCTTTTACAAGACAACCAAAAACTATATGCTAAGAATTCTCTAATTTTTGTGTTAAGCATGTACAATGCTTTAACACCCCTATTTATACACAATAGGTAAAATACTAACTCTAGTCGAAATCCACCCTTGGAAATAAAGGCAAATCTTCAAGAATATTTATTTTTCATTTTTCTTCTCTTAAGAATAAGAAAACTTCTCAAATCTTCAATATTATCTCCAAGATGCTTGATATATCATGTTTTTTACCCGTATTAGGCCATGATATAAGTCCTTTTTGAAGAGTCTTTCTAGTATTTTGGAGTCTTTAAGAGTCTTTTCAGGTTTTAGGTACGTTTGGAGCATTATTGAAGATATTGAAGTATTTTGGAGCTTTTTGGAGCCAAGCAGAGATCCTGTAGATGAGACACCGATTTGATGCCTGAGTATCAATCGATACACTTATGGTATCGATCGATACCCGTCGAAGAAACAGAAGGATCGCGAATTTTGAAGATTTGAGAAACAGCAAATTGCCCCAGAAGACTTTATTATTTACAATATGCCCTAGAACGTGTTTTAGGTTATTTATTAGGTTTTTCAGCCACTTTGGCGATTACACTTCATTCAAGCTTTATTCTACTTTGGTTTTGTGAGAGAGCTTTTGAGGGAGACAAGTCTGAAACTCTGTTCGTCGGAGAGAAGATTTCGAACCCCTTGTTTAACTCTCTTCTTTATTATTTATTCTAATATTTATTTAGTCATGTATATTGTTTCAATTTCCATGTCTGAGTAGATCTTTTGTTAGGTTTAGGGTTCTCATAAGGGATTTCTTTGAATGCTAGGTTGATTAGTTGTGTAGGGTTCATAATATGAATTAGTTTTTCACCTTAAGTTGTTCTCAAAACTAATTCTAGATTGATCACCTGGAACTTAGATCTTAGGTTAATCAAATAGGCACGACAGTGCAATTGAGGAATCTGATAGAACGTAGGGTGAGCAAAATAACTATTCGCAAAGAGATTTGGTTTAGTTGTTTTGTGAACAAATCAAACTTGAACTAAAAGTTAGTTTAGACTTTAGGATTCGTAAAGAGATTTAGAATTCTAGGATTTAGACTTAGATAATTCTCGCAATGAGAGTTGGTTAATTATACTTTAGCGATTTTAGTTCAAGAACCGTGCGTAACATGAGCCCTGATTAGTTAGTTTATCTGCATTCATTGATTTTCTGAGAAATACCCTGAACCTATCTTTCTTCCAATCGAATCACAACTTGTTTAATTTACGTATTTGCTTTCAATTCCATTGATCACTTAGCTTAATTCAATCATTAAAATATATTGTGTGTTTTCTTGAGTCTCTGTGGATTCGATCCCTAAGTATTACAATCGACAAATCTTTAGTACTTTTAGGGTATTAATTTGAGCTTATCAAATTTGGCGCCGTTGCCGGGGATTCAATTCGCCATCAGATTTTAGTTTGAGATTTTCGACTAAGTTCGACCAGTATCGATCGATACTCTAGTGGTATCGGTCGATACCGGTCGTGAATTTTTGTGTTACTTACGTTCTTGACTTTTGTGTGTCAGGTGCATGCCTAATCGTGAAACCAGAAGGAACAAGAGCACTCCGCTAGTTAATCTGTCGTTAGAGAAGCTAGCACTTTTAGAACGCACAAACAGAAAAGCAAAGAAGCCAGCAGATATGAACAACAATCCAGTGGTTTTGGTAGTTCAAGATGCAGCTGGTGCTTACAGAGACCAAGAGGGTCATTTGTGCAATGCGAGAGGGCAACGATTGGACGGAGAGGGGAACATCATTCCACCTCCTGTTGTTGTCGAGGAGATTGTCGCTGGAAATGCTGTGGCTAATCGTGGGAGGACGCTTGGTGAGCACAACAGACCTGATCAATTATATGCCAATCGAGCTATGATTCGCATTCTAACTTTTCAGAGGAATGACTTTGAGCTGAAACCTGCGTACTACGCTCTTGTGAGTCAGCATCTTTTCCATGGTCTATCTCATGAACACCCTATGGATCATATCGAGAGGTTTGAGGATTTGGTCACTGGTATGGAGTACAATGGAGTGCCCAATGAGTACCTCTTCTGCAAGCTTTTCCCATACTCTCTTAGTGGGGATGTAGCTTATTGGCTGAAACAGTTGCCCCCTGGTTCGCTAACTACATGGGATGAGACGAAGAATGCATTCTTGAATAATTTCTATGATGATGCGAGATCCGAAGAGCTCAGGAACAAGATTTCTCAGTTTTCTTAAGGTTCGACAGAGGCACTCAAGGCTGCTTAGATTCGTTTAAGGTCATATCAGAGAGATTGTCTGCATCATGGGTTCACTCAGGTTCAGCTGCTGGGTACTTTCTACAGAGGGATCAATTGGAGGTACCAGATGGCTTTGGATGCTGCGAGTAATGGAAATTTCAACATCAGGTATCCAGATGATGCAGTTGTTCTGATTGAGAACTTGGCGTCTAGCAATAGCACCAAGAATGCTGATTTCGAGCGGAAGCAGCAGGCTGGAGGAGTTGATGGATCGCAAATTGCTAATGTTCAGGCTAAGTTAGATTCAATGCACAATATCTTGCTAGGAAAATCGATGAAGGCAGTTCATTTTGCTGAGGAAGTCGAGAATATCAATGATGATGAAGAAGAGGATGTTAACTACATTGGTGGTTCTGGTTTTCAGGGTTAGAGGAATCAATACAACAACAACTGAAACTTCAACAACAATTTCCAGCAAGGAGGATTCAAATCTGAAGCTAATCCAAGTGGTTTTGGGTCGAATCAGTTCAGCCAGAAACCTTCTCAGAACAGTGGTTATACCATGAACTATGGGAATTCATCTTATCAGCATGTACCTGCTCAAACCTCAGAGAGCAAGATTGAGTCTATGCTTGAACAACTGGTTCAAGGATAGCAGCAGATAACAGTGGACTTCAATGGTAAGATGGATGCTATGTACAAAGATCTGAGTGGAAGGATCGAAGCTCTCGGTATTCATCAGAAGAAGCTGGAAACTCAGACTTCAGAAGCTGTGAAAAGGCAAGAAGGTTTTCTTTCAGGGAAAGGAGAGAACCCAATGGCACACATCAATGCAATCACCTTGAGGAGTGGAAAAGAGGTCAATACATGAGTGAAAATTGGCCAAACTGCAGAAAATTTCGTCGATCTTGACGCTGAGGATTCTGAAATCCCCAGGGTATCGATTGACACTAGCCAGCATTGATCGACACCGGTCAAGATAGTTTCACGAGACAACTCAAAGTCCCGTGTATCGATCGATATCACCCCTGTATCGATCGATACTGATCCTGCAATCGATTATGCACCTAAGGTTTTGGAGAAAGTACCTGATGTGGTTGCAGAGAGAGTTTACATACCGAGGATACCTTATCCCAGGGCTATTGAGAAGACTAAGAAGGAGGTAGAAGACTCTAGATGCAAGGCAATTACGGATAAGTTGATTGTTGAACTTCCTTTCATCGATGCTATCAAAACTTCTCCAGGTTTCATGAGATATGTCAAGAAGATGGTGTCCAGCAATGTGAACCTTGAGGAAGGATGTTTGATGATTACTCATGAGTGCAGCGCAATCCTAACCAACATGATCCCAAAGAAGCTACCAGATCCAGGGAGTTTTGTGTTGGATTGTACGATCTTTACAGACAGATTTGAGCGTTCTCTTTGTGACCTTGGCTCAAGTGTCAACCTCATGCCATACTCAGTTACTAAGAGAATGGGGATGATAGACTTCGCTTCAACAAAGATCTCAATGATACTTGCTGATCGCTTAGTTCGACTTCCAGAGGGGTTGCTCGAGGATGTTCCTATAAAGATTGGGAATTGCTTGATCCCAACTGACTTCATTGTCCTGGAGTATGATTCAGAACCCATTGATCCTCTTATCTTAGGAAGACTATTCCTAGCAATAGCTGGTGCTCTGATTGATTGCAGGAATGGGAAGATAGCTCTTAACATCGGTGAGTTGGTCATGATTTTTAGCATGGAGAAGATGATGAAGAGACCAACCATCGATGGGCAGACTTTCTTTGTTGATACCTTTAGTGACATTGCTGAAGAGTACTTCCTGGAGATGCATCCTGATGACCCATTGGAGAGGGCATTGGTCTGTTCAGCTGAGTCAGAGGTTAATTCGGGTGATGTTGCTGCTGAATACTCGAAGATGCTCGATACAGCACCACCAATGTCGATCGACACTCCCCTAGTATCGGTCGATACCCTGCGACTAGAAAGGGAGTTGGCTGAGAGTTCTAAGCAAGCTGTTGGGCTTGGAGATTGGAACGAGGAGAAAGCTCCTAAGGTAGAACTCAAGCCACTTCCAGCGAATCTGAGGTACGGTTTTCTTGGTCCTGATTCCACATACCCAGTGATTATTAATGCTTCTTTGAACAACACATAGATTGCCTTACTGCTGAGCAAGCTGCGCAAGTATCGCAAAGCTCTTGGCTATTCTCTTGATGACATTTCAGGTATATCACCAGACCTGTGCATGCATAGGATTCATCTTGAGGACGAGTCAAAGGCTTCAGTTGAGCATCAGATGAGGCTGAATCCAAACCTGAAAAAAGTGGTTAAGAAAGAGGTCATGAAACTCTTGGATGCAGGGGTTATATATGCCATCTCGGACAGTTCTTGGGTCAGTCTTGTGCACGTTGTTCCTAAGAAAAGAGGGATAATTGTGGTGAAGAATGAGAAGGATGAGATGATTCCTAGTAGGAGTATCACTGGGAATTGAATGTGCATTGACTACAGGAAGTTGAATGCAGCCACAAGAAAAGATCACTTCCCATTGCCATTCATTGACCAGATGTTGGAGAGGTTGGCTAGTCATTCCTACTACTGTTTTCTCGATGGGTATTCAGGTTTCTTCCAGATTCCGATACATCCAGATGACCAAGGGAAGGCGACTTTTACATGTCCCTATGGCACATTCACATACCGGAGAATGTCATTTGGATTGTGTAATACTCCAACCACTTTTCAGAGATGCATGATGTCTATCTTCACAGACATGATTGAGGATTTTATGGAGGTGTTCATGGATGACTTTTCAGTGTATGGATCATCATTCAAGAGCTGTCTGGATAACTTGTGCAAGGTGCTAGAGAGATGTGAAGAGAAACACTTGGTCCTTAATTGGGAAAAGTGTCACTTTATGGTTCAGGATGGCATAGTGCTTGGGCACAAGGTTTCTAAAGCTAGGATCGAAGTTGATAAAGCCAAGATTCAGGTCATGACAAGCCTCCAACCAACGAATTCTGTGAAGGATATTCAAAGCTTCTTTGGTCATGCTGGGTTTTACAGAAGATTTATCAAGGACTTCTCCAAGCTAGCCCGCCCACTCACCGCCCTATTATGCAAGGAGATCAAATTCGATTTCACACCTGAATGCCTTGCAGCCTTTGAGGAGATTAAAAAGGCTTTGGTGAGTGCTCCTATTGTGCAACCTCCTGATTGGACTTTGCCTTTTGAGATCATGTGCGACGCTAGCGATTTTGATGTTGGATCAGTTCTGGGTCAGAGGAAGGATAAGAAGCTGCACGTTATATTCTACACCAGCATGACATTGGATGATGCTCAGAGGAATTACAGCACCACAAAGAAGGAACTACTTGCAGTAGTTTTCTCCTTTGAGAAATTTCGATCCTACCTGATTGGGAGCAAAGTGATTGTTCATACTGATCATGCTGCTCTCAAATATCTGATACATAATAAGGATCTCAAGCCTTGCCTTTGTCGTTGGGTTCTTTTGCTACAAGGTTTCGACATTGAGGTTAAGGACAAGAGAGGAATAGAGAACGGAGTCGCTGACCATCTTTCGCGGATTCGGATCGATGCAGATGTGCCTATTGATGATCAACTACCAGAAGAGTCCATCTACTTCATTGAAACTGAGTTTCTAATGGGTTTTGCCGAAACTCAGCAATTCCCACGAAATGCTGAGTTTTGGTATCGATCGACACTCCCCCTGTATCGGTCGATACCCTGCGATTTCCGAACCGGTTTTGACTGTTGAACACCTTGGTGCTTTTGAAGGGTATCTAGTCGCCCTAGATGATTCTGATCAACCATGGTACGTTGATATTGCCAACTAACTCGCTGCAGATGCAGAGCCAAAGCACCTCAAGAAATATGACAAGAAGAAGCTTTTGCGTGACATAAGGCGATTCTTTTGGGATGACCCTGTACAAGCAATGTTCTGATGGTATGTACAGGAGATGCATTGCTAAATCCGAGGTACCTAATGTTCTGTTTCATTGTCATGGATCCGATTATGCTGGACACTTTGCTACTTTCAAGACAGTGTCCAAGGTTCTTCAAGCAGGCTTCTGGTGGCCTACTATGTTTAAGGATGCTCATGTCTTTTTTTCGCAGTGCGATGTGTGTCAGAGGAGAAGGAAGATCAGTAAGAAACATGAGATGCCACAAAATTTCATCCTTGAGGTTGAAATTTTTGATTGTTGGGGCATCGATTTTGTGGGTCCCTTTCCTTCGTCATATAAAGACAGGTACATCTTGGTTGTTGTGGACTATGTATCTAAGTGGGTGGAAGCAATTGCTAGTCCCACCAACGATTCTTCAGTGGTCCTTAAGCTGTTTAAGACCATTATTTTCCCTCGATTTGGAGTACCTCAGATTGTTATAAGTGATGGTGGCTCTCACTTTATTAACAAAGTCTTCGAGAAGTTGCTGAAGAAGCATGGTGTGAATCATTGTGTAGCTACTCCTTATCATCCTCAGACTAGTGGACAAGTTGAGGTTTCCAACAGGCAGATCAAGGAGATTCTGGAAAAGACTGTGGGTACTACTAGGAAGGATTGGTCTGCAAGGCTAGATGATGCACTGTGGGCTTACATGACCGCTTTCAAGACACCATTTGGGACTACACCGTTTCACTTGCTATATGAGAAAGCGTATCACCTTCCGGTGGAAATCGAGCATAAGGCAACCTGAGCTACAAAGATGATGAATTTCGACATCAAGTCTGCTCCTGAGAGGCGATTAATTCAGCTGAATGAGCTGGATGAGATTAGGCATCATGCCTATGAAAAATCAAAGCTGTACAAGGAGAGGACGAAGGCGTATCACGATAAGAAAATCCTTTCCAGACACTTTGAACCTGATGATCAGGTACTTCTGTATAACTCTCGTTTGCATTTGTTTCCTGGTAAATTGCGTTCTCGTTGGTCAGATCCTTTCACAGTCAAGGAGGTTAGACCACATAGTGCAATTGTCCTGTCAAATCCTTCAGGCGAAGAGTTCACTGTCAATGGACAAAGGGTGAAACACTATTTGAGGAGCGCTGAGATTCCAGATGGACACATAATGCCTCTGGATGATGCACCCACTGTCTGAACAGCGTTACATTCAAGCTAATGACGTTAAACGAGCGCTTGGTGAGAGGCAACCCACTGGTGAGTCTGTATATAAGTCATTTTATTCTTATTTTTTGTTTTTGTGTCTTGTGTATTCAGTGAATCAGGCAAACGAGGAGAAACAGAACTTGCATCGACCAAATCGCCTTGGTATCGATCGATACCACCTGGGTATCGATCGATACCCTACACACATGTAAGTTCTCTTTTAAAACCCTCGGGTTTTCTCTCTTCTCCACAGTTCCCATCGATCGACACTTAGCAAAACCATATTCCAAATTCACCAAATCTTCGTTTCTTCACGGATTTGAGTGATTCCAGTGCCTAACCTTGTTGGATTTTAGTGCTCTATCCATTTCTATCATCCATTCTCTCGATCTGCAAGGTATGACACACAAATTTCTCTTTTTTACTCCATGGACACAAGGTTTGAGATTTTGAAAATTTTGCCTCCTAGAACTTGATTTACTGGATAATATGCCTTACCTAAGTTGTTCTAGAGGAATTTCGAACCCACCCTAATGCTTGTATGCTTGCAATTGCGGATTTGCTGAATTTTGAGTTTCTGGTTCGAAAATCGCCAGGGTATCGATCGATACCCTGTTGGTGTCGATCGATACCCTGTTGGTGTCGATCGATACCATGCGTGCAGTGATGGAATTTTGAGAAATTTGTTGCTGATTCTTGCTGTGTTATTGGATTTGGTGCTTATTATGTGTTTGTTGTGCTCTTTGTCCTTGATTGCAGATGTCTACTCGAAAGAGAACACGAACGGATGATGCATCAAGCTCCAACCCACACCCAACGGAATTCCGTTTGTGTCAACGTGTCAAAATATGGGATGGTTTACATTGGAAGAGAGGTGTAGTGAACGGTCGCCTAGGTGACGACCGCTACAGAGTGAGGATTGATGGAGCGTCCGAAAATATTGAGCTTCCGCATGCCTCCTTGCGCGAAATCCCACCACCACCAGTGTCACAACCATCACCACCGGCTGCTCCTATTGTCACATGTAGGGCTCCTTGGCCTAAGAGGAACGAGAAGGCCAGGATTCCTTGCAACAGAGTTTGGGAGGGAACAAATAGAGAGATCGCTGAGAGTACAGCCTGCATCTACATGCCTATCTCTAAAGACTGGGATGATTATGATACGTTGCACTACAACGGGTGGCTGTGCATTGATGTGCAACCCACTCGATTTGTTGACGAAGTCACGATGCGTCGTTTGGGTCTAGGCGGTGAGCTCCAGTGTTTGCTCATGAGGATTGGTCTGGGCACTATTGCCACACGGCAGTACGACTTATATCCAGACTTGGTTCGTCAGTTCATGGCGTATGTCCGCGTCTACTACCAGGACGAGGTCCTCAGGGATGCACAGGAGGGTACCTTGACCTTCATGATTCGCGGAGTGAGGTATAGGTTGCCAATCCCTGATCTTTGTGACATCTATGGCTTTCGGAGAGCCTTTAGAAGAGTTGTGCTTCCTGCATCACACCCTGACATGCATACCTTCTGGGTGCACTTTGGGACTAGTGTCTATCATTCTAAGACATCCACTCAGATGGATGTGTGCCACCCAGTCCTGCGTTGCTTGGTTAGGATTCTGAGTAACACCTTTCTGTGCAAAATGGAGCCGAACAATATGAGAGTGTCTGAGCTTCTGGTGTTGGCCATGGCTATTAGAGACATTATTCCAGGAGAGGATTACGAGTGGCCTGAGCTTACAGAGGTCAACCTGGGAGCTGTTTTAGCACATCACTTGGTCTCCTTGAAGACCAAGCCTTTTGTAGGCAAGAGTACGAGGGGTACATCTAGGAAGACCGAGTTTGTTGGGAGTCTTCTCACACATATCTTCCAGCACTTTGGGATCAGTACTGCAAGCTGCTCAATCTCCACTACACGCGTTCTCATGGATGAGCAGCATTTGCAGAACCAGAGGTGGCTGAAGCCTCAACGACGTTGGTACTTCTCTACCGCAGATGGAGATTTTCTGGTTCAGCTCTCCAACAGAGGGCTGACAGACATTGGTGACACTCCACAGCTGCTGCGTTTTGAGCCTACTGAGGATATGTTGATAGCTGCGCCTACTACTCGACGTCGTGCACCAGTCACTAGAGCACCTGCTGCTGCTGAAGATGAGCCAATACCTGACCTTGCTGGAGGTCGATTTCGACGAGCACGTCATCCTCCATCTTCTGCGAGTACTTTGCCTCCACCACCTGCGATTCCTATGGATACAAACACCTTTCAGAGGTATGTGGTCGAGAGTTTCCAGAGTATCTGGAACGCCATCTCCACTCTTTCTCGGTGCGGTTGCATTGCACCATCTCGCCCACGCTCACCATCAGGAGAAGGACCATCTCACACCGCTGGAGATGATGATTCTGATGAGGATTAGTCCTCTGTTCTATCTAGTTCAGTTTTCTTTTTCTTTTCTTTTTCTTTTCTTTTGAATTTTTGAGTTTGTTTTGTCAGCTTGTTTTGATTTTGAACTTTGTTGGATTATGCATTATGATATCTCGTTGCTTTTAACCTGTTTTTGGGTGGTTTAACAGTGCTAACCATGTCACATTCAGATCCCTTGACATAATTGAAAGCAACATTTGTCACTTGGTCGTTGAAGAGAAGTCTCCTTTCTCGACTCACGCCTGGTATCGATCGATACCAGGCGTGTGTCGGTCGATACCCATGTCCCAGATCGGTAACTTCTTCTTCTTTTAAATTCTACTCAGTTCTCTTGATTTCTTATACCAACTTTAGGCTAGATAACACTGGGGACAGTGTTGTTCAAGTCTGGGGGAGGTAGTTGCTGACATTGTGTTTGTTTTTTCTTAGAGTCAGTCGTTTTTGCGTCAAAATTTGTTTTATTGAGTCAAAATTTGTTGGAGATGATGATCATGTGCTTGAATCTATTGTTTGGATTTTATTTTTGAGTGACCAGTGTTACATGATCAGTTCTAGATCGACTAATGAAAAATCCAAAGACTGACCAGCTGACTAGAAAACACCCATGTCTCCAGCAGAGTTCTTCTAAAGCCTGAGCCAAATTTTTGCACTTTATCGATGTAGTTGATGTTTACAGGGCTTGATTCATCATTCATATATGACAAAGGAATCCATGTGTTTAAAGTAATGGTATCTCTCTCCCCTGTTATAAGTTAATAAATAAGAGCATAAAAATATGAAATGATTTTCTTATGAGTAGAGGGTTAGGAAAATTTCCAGCGATCTCATTATTCTACTTGTGAAGGAATGATCACACAAATGTTGGAAGCGAGGTTTGGAAAATTTCCCGTGATACCACTATTCGCCTACGCCTTTGATACATAGAAAGGGAAGAACCGGGGATTCAGTGGCTAACACCATCAATACTCGCGTTTCAGACCTTAATGTGTATATGCAGATCTAAAAAAAGATATAAAGAACATAATGAGAAACAAGTCTGGGGGAGAGAAAACAATACCAAAAAGTGTGTTAATTGGGTAGTTCTTTTGTCATGATATTGTATGGTAAAGAATCTAGAAGGTTCTTGAACATTGGCTGCAGCGTTGAAACTGGCGATGAGGGCTTTATTTGAACAATGCTGCGAGATAATGTGTGGAGTCTGGGAAAGCTGCGAATGTCTACGGAGAAGTACATGGTGGTTAGATCCGGAGCTGGTTAGGTGACATTTGGGTGCTTGGGAAAAGGGTCTTTGCGATGGTTCATGAACATGTGAGTCTCCGTGTTTTCAAACCTCTTTCTCTGGTTTAGTTTTCTGTTTTGCTTGAGGGCAAGCAAAGGCTAAGTCTGTGGGAGTTGATATGTCATGGTTTTTACCCGTTTTAGGCCATGATATAAGTCCTTTTTGAAGAGTCTTTCTAGTATTTTGGAGTCTTTTAGAGTCTTTCAGGTTTTAGGTACGTTTAGAGCATTATTGGAGATATTGAAGTATTTTGGGGCTTTTTGGAGCCAAGCAGAGATCATGTAGCTGAGACACCGATTTGATGTCTGAGTATCGATCGATACACTTATGGTATCGATCGATATCCGTCGAAAAAACAGAAGGATCGCGACTTTTGAAGATTTGAGAAACTGCAAATTGCCTAAGAAGACTTTATTATTTACAATAAGCCCCAGAACGTGTTTTAGGTTATTTATTAGGTTTTTCAGCCACTTTGGCGATTACACTTCATTCAAGCTTTATTCTACTTTGGTTTTGTGAGAGAGCTTTTGAGGGAGACAAGTCTGAAACTCTGTTCGTCGGAGAGAAGATTTCGAACCCCTTGTTTTACTCTCTTCTTTATTATTTATTCTAATATTTATTCAGTCATGTTTATTGTTTCAATCTCCATGTCTGAGTAGATCTTTTGTTAGGTTTAGGGTTCTCATAAGGGATTTCTTTGAATGTTAGGTTGATTAGTTGTTTAGGGTTCATAATCTGAATTAGTTTTTCACCTCAGGTTGTTCTCAAAGCTAATTCTACATTGATCACCTGGAACTTAGATCTTAGGTTAATCAAATAGGCACGACAGTGCAATTGAGGAATCTGATAGAACGTAGGGTGAGCAAAATAACTATTCGCAAAGAGATTTGGTTTAGTTGTTTTGTGAACAAATCAAACTTGAACTAAAAGTTGGTTTAGACTTTAGGATTCGCAAAGAGATTTAGAATTCTAGGATTTAGACTTAGATAATTCTCGCAATGAGAGTTGGTTAATTATACTTTAGTGATTTGAGTTCAAGAACCGTGCGTAACCTGAGCTTTGATTAGTTAGTTTATCTGCATTCATTGATTTCCTAAGAAATACCCGGAACCTATCTTTCTTCCAATCGAATCANTTAGTTTTTCACCTCAGGTTGTTCTCAAAGCTAATTCTACATTGATCACCTGGAACTTAGATCTTAGGTTAATCAAATAGGCACGACAGTGCAATTGAGGAATCTGATAGAACGTAGGGTGAGCAAAATAACTATTCGCAAAGAGATTTGGTTTAGTTGTTTTGTGAACAAATCAAACTTGAACTAAAAGTTGGTTTAGACTTTAGGATTCGCAAAGAGATTTAGGATTCTAGGATTTAGACTTAGATAATTCTCGCAATGAGAGTTGCTAAATTATACTTTAGTGATTTGAGTTCAAGAACCGTGCGTAACCTGAGCTTTGATTAGTTAGTTTATCTGCATTCATTGATTTCCTAAGAAATACCCGGAACCTATCTTTCTTCCAATCGAATCACAACTTGTTTAATTTATGTATTTGCTTTCAATTCCATTGATCACTTAGCTTAATTCAATCATTAAAATCTATTGTGTGTTTTCTTGAGTCTCTGTGGATTCGATCCCTAAGTATTACAATCGACAAAGCTTTAGTACTTTTAGGGTATTAATTTGAGCTTATCAATGCTCGTCCAACTCACTATTTTCTCTTGGCACGTCCTTATTCACTTATCAGTCTAATTCATAAGCCCAATCCAAGCCCACAACTTATGCTCCTCGCATTAGTCACACATAACGCTCCCTTGTATCACTTCGTGAGCAACTTCAACTGGTACACCGACTTCTTCAAAAACTGCATCTTCACACGTGATCTTTCCTCATGGTTTGTCCTCACTCGCACGGTACCGCGAATAACTTCCCGGTAGGTCACCGTGCTGGAGTTCTCTCTGGACAAGTGACTGAAAAGAAAAGTACATTTTGGTGACATAGGTAGCCAAATCAATTCTTATAAGCCTCTCCGCATATACCAGAAATCAAGATGTTACAAAGAGGACGTGATAATTATAGCCCCTACCCAAGTTCAGGTTTTGCTTGTTTGTTTAATTAAGATGGGTAAACGACATATTCCCCTCCCCTCCCCCCCCCCCACCCGAAAAGTATCACATAGTAACATATCCACACAAATTTCCACGCTCGTCCTACGTCCCCCTACTTTGAAAGTTCAAAACCAAATTACACATAAAAAAAAGTTTGAAACTTATATCTCCATCGAATGAAAGTTTGAAGCCAAATTACACACATACCACTAATAATTTCGGTTTATTATTTACCAATCCAACTTTAACCAGTTAAACACAAAACTAAACCGATTTTGATCTGATTATAACTGATAAAAAAAATTAGCCCCACCCGATTACAATCCCTAAAATCGCAAATCGATTTTTAAATCCTTTAAAATCACTGAATCTGAAAAATCACCTAACATTTTTTTTTTGTGCTACAAATCCTAAAATCAGAGAACACAAATTTCAGAGCTCGATATGACCTCAGCAAAATCGAGGAAAGGGGGTGGAAAGTGGTTTGGCGGTGGAGGATCCGACGAGAAAATCTGGTGGGTTGGCGGTGGAGGATCCGACGAGAAAATCTGGTGGCTCGGGCGCCTCTGCTTAACTTCAAACTGGAGTCACCGGAGAAAGAGTAGCGGCGGAGATGGAGGCTTCCTCGGGGTGGAGTAACTATCGGGGATGAAGGCTACGTGGTTGCAGGAGGATCCGTCGGGGAAAGAGGATGAGTCTGAGGATGGAGGCTCGTCAAGGAAAGATGGTTCGGGTGGGTCAGGGTCAGGCGCAATCAACTGGTCGGAATCCATGGCGGAGGAAGAAAAAAGCACTCTTCATCTTTAAAACTGGCCCGAATCCATGGCGGCTCCCTCGCGAATCCCTTGAAAATTTAAAACTTGTGAGGGATCCCTAGCAAGATACTTGCAAATCCCTCGCAATATTACATTCCTTATATTTGAGATCGGAAAAGACGTGACACGTGGTTATCAATGATAAAAGTGAATCCAAGAGGCCATGTTTCTAAAGTTAGTTGATGATGTGGCGACACACCACCAAAGATTTGGAGAAGTCTCCGTCCTAATAAAATGAACGTAAGATATCCTTACAAGTTGTTTATGCTAATTAATAGAAAAGTATAAGACTTCTTAAATGAATCGGTCGTAGTAGCAAAATCGGATGATTTCAAAAAATTGTTCCGGAGCTAAGACTCTGATAAGCGTAGTGAACTCTGATAATTTGTTATATGTAACCCTAAACCCTTAATATTTTTTTTTAAATAATTCATCAATCATTTGCGATGGATTTGCGATGACTCCCTCGCAAATAAGATTCGCAAGGGATTTGCAAGGGATTCCTCTCAATTCCATCGCAAATTTTCTAGGGATTTGCAAGGGATCCCTAACAAGATGCTTGCAAGTCCCTCGCAATATTACTTTTCTTATATTCAAGAATGGAAAAATGTGACACGTGGTTATCGGTGATAAAAATGAATCCAAAAGACCGTATTTCTTAAGTTTGTTGATGATGTGGCGACACACTACCAAAAATTTGGAGAAGTTTCCGTCCTAATAAAATGAACGTAAGATATCCTTACAAGTCGTTTATGCTAATCAATAGAAAAGTATAAGACTTCTTAAATAAATCGGTCGTAGTAGCAGAATCTGATGATTTCGAAAAGATTGATTCGGAGCAAAGACTCTGATAATTTGTTATATGTAACCATAAACCCTAAATAATTTTTAAAATAATTTATCAATAATTTACGATGAAATTACGACGGCTCCCTCGCAAATCCCTTGTAAATCTAAAATTGCAAGGGATTCCTCGCATATCCATCACTAATTTTTCCAGGGAATGGCGAGGGAGCCATCGCAATTCCATCACAAAATGAAATTTTTTGATTTTTTGGTCGGAAAATTAAAAATTTCCACGAAACTTTGGGCCTGATTGGTAACAGCTGTAGCTTTCGGTTTTATGCTGTGGTTTTTTGGCTGTAGATTTTTTAGCTATAGCATTTTGGCTGTGGCTTTTTAAAAAGTGAAAGAGAGGAAATATGGGCCGTGGAAATATAGCTCTCTACAGCCAAAAAAAGATACAAAGGGCTGTAGGTTTAAAAATCTGTAGAAATCATGATTGAAAAAATAATTAGCTGTAGAAATAAATATGGCTGTATGCAGCCTCTAAAGCTCCTTCCAATCAAGCCTTTTTATACCACGAAGTCACACTTCTTCTTGCCCTCACTCAGATCTGAAAATCCCATCTTTCTTCACTCGCGATTCTTCTTCCAATCCATCTGGCGACCGGCGAGCTTCCCTGTACTCTGGCGACTCCGGCGACTCCTCCCTCACGCCCTCCTCCGGCGAACGACGACCTTCTCCTCCTTCTCCTCCTTCTCCATGTACCGAGCATCTTCTCGATCCGCCTCTCCCTCGATTTCTTCACCAGCGAGCTTCCTCCCTCTCCCTCCGGCGACCGACGGCTCCTCCTCCTCTTCCCACCGGCGACTATTCCTCTTTCCCACGGGCAGCTTCTAGCGATTCAAGGTAAAATTAAACCCGATTTTTTGTTTGTTTATTAGATTTGTTAGAAATTAGGTTGTTAGATTTGTTAGAAATATGTTTGATTTTAGTGTTATAAATTATGATTAAATTTAGATTTAGATTTAGATTTAGATCGATGGATTTATGTAATTTAGATTTAGAAATTATTGTTAGATCGATGAATATAGGTTTAGTAGTTTGATCTATGGGACAATTAGAAATATAGGACCAATTTAGAAGACTCTTGTCCCTTTAAGACTTTGTGAACTTTTGTCACTTTTTGACTCACGTACCTTTTTAATTAATGTTACTAATTATAAAATTAATATTTAAAATACTTCGAAAATTTGAAAATTCCAGAAAAGGAAATAAAAATATATTCAATAATTGTTTAAGGAAATCTTCTTATTTAAAAATATTTTTTTACCATATATACGATTCTGTAGAATACATATTCTACAAATCGTACCAATTCTACGATTGTGTAGAATATGTTTTCTGGTATTGTGTCTATAATCTATCAAACGTAGAATCAATATTCTACGACTTCTTCTGCATTCTACTTCGCTAATAGAATATATATTCTACAACTTGTGTTGCATTCTACAGATTTTGGAATACATATTTCTCTACATTCTACTTTTTGCAGAATCCGAGGTTCCGCGGTTTTGTCTTTGTTCTATAGATAGTAGAATATATATTCTACTGGTAGTTAACAAAATCTGAAAAAATCTTGAATTAACTGAAAAAATCTTTTAAAATATTTTTTTTTTCCTTTTCTCTTCTCCCCCTACTCTCTCACGCGGAACTTTCTTTTCCACGATATACATATTATGTTCGTCGTGGTTTGGATTTTTTCAAGCTTTTTGTTTTGGTTCTTCTTCAAATATGCTGCATATGTATGTTTCATCTGGTTTATGGAGATCGGATATCAATAAGGGGTGGATTTTCATTGTAGATGAAGAAAAACGAGGTAAATTACTAACTTTGGAATCAAGCACCACTCTTGATGAGTTAAAAACGATTGTTATGGAGGACTATGGAGTAGTCGAACGGAATGTTGAGTTTAGTTATCTACCAAGCAATTTGATTGATAATTTAGGATATCCCCCAGTTATTATCACAAATGATCGTCAATTGAAAAACTTTGTTGGGTATGCAAGGAAGAATGTGTCGCTACGTTTTTGTGTCACATTTACAGATGAACGTGAGAAGATTGATTTGAATAAGTTGCCATCTGATTCAAGTCGAGGTGGTGATGATGCTAAGTTTCCTGAAAAGCCAGAACAATTTGTGACAGAAGTAGTAGAGGCGATTGATGACTTGAAAAACAATCTTCATTGTGCTGGCGATAATGGGATAATTTCTGAAAACAAAGAAGACAGTGAAAAGAAAGTTCGGTTTTGGTTGACGGATGGTTTAAAGAAGGACCAAATTTTTAGAAGCAAAATATTTATGAAGGCGGCTCTGGAAATTTGTGCAATGAAGCATAACTTTGACTACACTGTTGAAAAATCAACAAAACAATGGTGGTACATACGATGCAAGGATAACGACTGCAATTGGCGTGTTCGTACAGAGAGTTTACAGGGGTCTACGTATTTCAAAATCAACAAGTATGTGGCTGAACATACGTGTGCTCCTTCCAGAAAGAATAATTACGCTAGGACTCCTTCATCGAAAACAATTGGCAGTCTGATTATGAATAAGTATGAGGGTGTCAAGGAAGGTCCTAAACCGAGAGAAATCATACAGATTATGCGTACGGAGCATGGATGTGAGATTTCTTATAGCCAAGCATGGGAGTCTCGTGAGTATGCAGTTAATGCTGTTAGAGGTATTCCGGAAAAAAGTTATGGAAACATTCCAAAATACTTGCACATGTTGAAAGAAGCTAATCCGGGTACGCATACTCATTATGAAACTGATTGTGATGGTAGATTCAAATATCTATTTATATCTTTTGGTCAATCAGTTTGAGGATTCTACAAAGCCATTCGTAGGATCATTGTTGTCGATGGTACGTTTCTGAAGAGTAAATATAAAGGAATCCTGCTTGTTGCTACAGCTCTAGATGGTAACTCTAACTTGTACCCAATTGCATTCGGGGTTGTTGATTCAGAGAACGACCGTTCATGGGAGTGGTTTTTAATGCAACTTAAGGTTGTTATTGGGGACGAGCTGGGTTTGGCTTTTGTGTCAGATAGAAATACTTCCATTATTAAATCACTTGCTAAAGTGTATCCGCTTTCTTCTCATGGAATTTGCATCCACCATTTGTTGAATAATGTGGTTACTTATTTCAAGACAAAGGGTTTGACTGGAATGATCACAAAGGCTTCGAAAGAATATAGGGTTGCTGATTTTGATAGGCGATTCAAGGATATTTGTAGCATTAGTCCGCTTGTTGGGAAATATGTAGAGGAGGCTGATGTCACAAAATGGGCTCGTTGCAAATTTCCAGGATTCAGGTATGACGTTAGAACCAATAACCCCGCTGAATCATTAAATGTTGCATTGTTATCACCTAGAGAGTATCCAGTTATTCCTTTGTTGGATAGCATAAGAGAAATGTTAACTCGGTGGTTTTATGAGCGTAGAAGATTAAGATCAAAGCAGAAGGACCCTTTAACCATTGAGGTTGAGAAAAAGATTGATAGGAGGATTGAGAAGGGTAAAACATTTATTGTTTATCCGGTAAACCAGAATCGATTTCTAGTGAAAGGCGATGTAATCGACTGTCTTGTTGATTTGGAGAGAAGAACGTGTTCATGTCGAAAATACGACTTAGTAAAAATTCCTTGCAGACACGCCATTAAAGCAGCTTTTTCAGTGGGCAAGAAGTCACACCCAATAACCGATGACAGGTATACAACTGAATTATTTCTTACACTAAATATTTGGCACCTCTTTTGCTAATAAATTAAGAAAAAAATTAACTTAAAGGTATACCACTGCTGCATGGAGAACGGCTTATGAGGAATGCATTAATCCAATAAGTGTTCCTGAGGACTCATGGCTTGTCCCATTGGAAGTTCAAGAAGCGAAAGTTCTACCACCGGAAACACGAAGAGCAGCTGGTAGACGAAGAAAACAAAGACACGAAACAGTTGAAGACAAGATACGTTCTTCACAAAGATCACAAGAAACTAAAAAGCATAAGTGTAGTCGCTGTGGTATGAAGGTCACAAGAGAGGGACATGTGACATGGCAATATAGGACTCATGTTTGTCCCGTTGATAACTTTTGTTTTTTTGGTTCTTTTCAATCTGGTTTTTTTTAGGACTCATGTTTTCTATGTTTCATTAACTTTGGCAAAAAAAATTTCAATCCCATTCGTGATATTTGTTCAATACTGGTCGAATGTGTGAGTGGATCATTCCATATATCGTGTAATCGAATTATATGGATACAACAACGATATCCTGTTTATATTAGAAATAACTTCCAAATAACTATTGAATGAGGTGCTTAGCATCGCTGGTTACGCACACAATATCTGAGTCCCATGTCTTGAGTTCGAATCTATAGGTGACCTATTTGCAATTTTTTCCAATTTTTTTTTTTAAAACTAGGTTATATTCGTATCCTCTTTTAAAACGGAACGACAACCCCGATACCGTTCTTCGTCTACTCTCAATCTTCTTGGTATGTTTATGCATTCATCGATAAGTATTGATTTTCTCTGGGTTTGAATATCTGGGATTGAATTTCAGGGTTTAATATTCTTGGATTGAATTTCTGAGTTTAAATTTCTTTTCATTAATTTCTGGGTTATGCTTTTTCATTATGAGATTTAGAGAAACTGATGTCATTTGATTTTGGTTTATATAGGAAATGAGTTACATCTCATCAGGTTCTACGGCCATTTCAAGTAGAGGGATACCGAGAAGATGTCGTTGTGGAGAGAAAACCTTAATCTGTGTTTCTACGACGTCTAAGAATCCTAATCGGAAATTCTACAAATGTGTTGCTGCAAAACAAGTAAGTCCGAGATTCCATATATCGTGTAACTTCATTTCTTTTGGTAAATCCTTTGTTTAATTTTTTGTTTTAGGGTGAGTATGGCCATGTTTTCAAATTGGCTAAAGAAGCGAACATGGAAGAGTTTGATGTTCTCGCTGAAAATCAGAGGCTGTTTGTTGAAGAGATGACCAAAATCGCAAATTCGGTGAAGAGTATTATGGAGAAAGTAGAAGAGATCGAGGAGAAGAACAATAAGATCGAGGAGAATAATAAAAAGCAGATTGCAGTCGCTTAAACATCAAAGTTAACCCAAAGTAAGGAGATACAATCAAAGTTAGCCCTTAATCGATGAAGTAGACCAAAATGTTTGTTACAAATATCATACGAAGTCTGTATTTCTTTTGGAAACAAAGAAGGCTATCTCAGTCAAGTTCCACAAAATCGGACTCACCTCGTGTAGGTTCATACTTCGACATTCTATCAATTATCACCGGATCATTTGCCGCTTTCCAAAGATCAAATGCAATCTTATGCCGAGCCTCTGAAATGTTGTCATCATCCATCAAGGAAAGGCTTAGTCCAAACAAGTGACACTCAATGTATTTCAACGCATATACTCCACAATGACAATGACTCTTATTTAAACCAGGCTGTATCGGGACGTAAGAGACTGAATATTGTTTAATATTCAGTTGTTTCCTATTTCTTGATGACTGAACTTCCTTCACAATCCTAGGGATCATAACTGCGAATGCTTCCACATATATGTTGTGTTTCAAGCCTGAACAATCGAAGACTTCAAACGTTCTTTGAACGAAATTGATGCACAAAAAAATCCAGTGATTACCATTTACATGGACTAGAGTGTAGAGACGATCAACGTCGACATCCCAAACTTTGTGTGTTCTTCCATGAGATGGAAACTCACCTGTTCCATAATGCAAAATCTAAGAGTCCAATTTGTATATCTTTTTATTCTCCAAAAACTTCTTGAATGCACCATAGATTCGGATGCTAAATGAACAGTCCACGAAGACAACACGATCTACTTCCCATCGTCGTAGAGATGTGTTCTCTCGAAATAAATACATAACTACATCAATTTCATGAAAAAATATGTGTAAATATGTTGTGTATGTGTAATATTCGTAAGCTAAATATCATGTCTAATACTCACTTCGGTTCGTAGCCATTCATTACGTCCCATTATACAATGAGCTAACTCAAATGAAAAAATACTTGGACCAATTTGCAAGTCTCTGAAATAGCAAGAAAAAGTGTAGTTTAGTTGGCAAAGTTTAGCTGGCATTATACTCACCTCGACACAAGGAACAAAGGAATAGTTATATTAAGAGGAAATAGTTTGATTTAGAAGAGACTTACTTGGGCGACATAGACCACTCAAATAGTTGTGTCCAAGAATCTTCGGACA
>PKML01065036.1:158772-175456 GCA_002933935.1 Eutrema yunnanense | reverse complement strand
AAATCCCATTCGGATCACACCTTGTTCACTCTAAAAAGTGATAAAGGCCTTGTTGTGGTTCTTGTGTATGTGGATGACCTTATCATAACCGGTGATGATAAAGAGGGTATCCAATTCACCAAGGCCTTCCTCAACACCACATTTGATATCAAGGATCTTGGAGAGTTGAAGTACTTCCTTGGGCTTGAAGTGTGTAGATCACCGAATGGCTTGTTCCTTTCTCAAAGGAAATACACACTTGATCTCTTGAGTGAAACTGGAAAACTTGGCTCAAAACCAGCCAAGACTCCACTTGAAGATGGCTACAAGGTCAATAGAAAGGGGGAGAAATCGGATGAGAAGTTTAAGGATGTCCCTCAATATAGAAGACTTGTGGGAAAATTGATATATCTCACCCTTACGAGGCCGGATATATGTTTTGCAGTCAACCAAGTGAGTCAACATATGCAAGAACCCACAGTTTATCATATGTCTATGGTGGAAAGGATACTTAGATATCTCAAAGGAAGCCCTGGCCAAGGTATATGGATGGGAAGGAATGGTAACACCGAGATTGTTGGGTATTGTGATGCGGATTGGGCTGGTGATAGAATAGATCGAAAGTCTACAACCGGTTATTGTACCTTCATTGGAGGAAATTTGGTGACTTGGAAGACAAAGAAGCAAAAGGTTGTATCTTGCTCAAGTGCGGAAGCGGAATACAGAGCTATGAGGAAGCTAACTAGTGAATTGACTTGGCTCAAAGCTCTTCTTAAAGACTTTGGTATTGAGCAAGAAGGACCGATCACCATGCATTGTGATAACCAAGCTGCGATCCACATTGCCACTAATTCGGTGTTTCATGAAAGAACCAAGCATATTGAGATTGATTGCCACAAGGTTCGTGAGAAGATTGAAGAAGGAGTTATCTTGCCATGTTACACAAGGAGTGAAGACCAATTGGCGGATATCTTCACAAAGGCCGCAAGTCTAAAAGTTTGCAACAACATCTATGGCAAACTAGGATTGGTGGACCTTACACACCCTTGATCTCAGGTTCCCTAATCCATGGACTTCACACTCTTTTTCCCTTAACATGGTTTTGTCCCAAGTGGTTTTCTATGTTAAGGTTTTTAATGAGGTGATGTTTTTGGGTTTCCAAGTTTAGCCTTTTTATTGTCTCTACGGCTAAGCTTGAGGGGGAGTATTGACCAAGGAAAAGTGAAGTAAGCTTCTGTGTCGAGGACACAGTCGTCAACACAGGATCTTCAGGAACTTGAGCAAGTCTCTGTGTTGAGGACACAGTCGTCAACACAGGATCTTCAGGAACTTGAGCAAGTCTCTGTATCGAGGACACAGTCGTCAACACAGAACCTTCAGTACAAAAGCTCATGAGAATTAAATACTCATCTCCCTTCCAACGGCTTCTTTAGTTCTCTAACGTCTCTTTTTCAAAGAAAAGTTCTTTTAGGGTTTTGTAAACTCTCTTTTGATTCTCTATAAAGAGAGATGTAACATGTATCAATAATACAATCCTTGGAGACTTATTCTCTCCATTATTCTCTCTAATCTCTTATTCTCTTAAGCAATCCCTTCTCTATTCTCTTGATTCCGCAAGCTATACTCTTGAATTCTAACAGTAATTTCAACTACAACAGTTAACCAATCATCGGATTAATCTGCCACATATCCAAAAAAAAGTTTTTTTTTTGTTTTTTTGTTTTCGACTTCTAAAAAAAGTTGACAGATGTAAGGAATAACTAATATTCACGTTACTATCAATCTATCTTTTATACCACGTTTCTTTTTTTCTTTTTCCTAACGCTTCACGCTAACGAGTGATTCAAATGTAATCGGGAAAGTCAATGAACAAGGTTTGAGTTATGGATAATTATTGAAATCCAGCTTGATTCTCCTCATTTGGTGGAGAAGATATGTTAGAAACTTATTAAAAATATGGATAATTAGTTGTCTGAAGCATATCCATGTAAGGAATAAGACTTGACCGTTGACTACTAATTACAACCTGTTCCTTCATACTCAGTCATTCCTAATTTAGCAATCAAGTTTTATTGGGCTATTAGCAAATTAGCAATCACTTTCACTTACAAGTCTTACAGCCTAACTATTTTCAGTCTGAATGATATCATGTTTTAATCCTATTGAAAAACTAGGTGAGTGAAGTATTCGATGGATACACTCACCTTAAAGATTAATCAGGCTTCGGTACGGAACTTCCTACTAAATATTTAAACGATAAAGCTTAGTTCTACAAGAACGCCGTCAATAAAAAAAACAATATACAAGAACACATAAACAAAAGAAATCACTTCAACTTCAAAGCACACGGTTTTAAACAGGCCTGGGCATTTTCGGTTTCGGTTCGGTTCCGGATAGGAAACATTCGGTTCCGGGTATTTTGGGTAGTGAGGTTTAGGATACATTCGGTTCCGAAATGATTTCGGTTTGGTACCAGTCGGTTCCGGGTCGGTTCGGTTACGAGATTTCAAAACCAGAAAATACCCAAACTTTTTCGGTTCCAGGTATTTATTACCCGAAATACCTAAAATATACCCGAAATGCCTAAAATATACTTGAAAACCTGAAAATATACCCGAAAACCCAAAATTATATCCGAAAACCCGAAAATATACCCTAAATAAAAAAAAAACTAAATAAAATATACCCATAATACCAAAAATATATCAAAAAATCTGATATATTTTTAATATTTTTGGATATATAATTATATTTCGGATAATCGGGTACCCTATATCCATGGATATCAATGAGTAGGATCCAATGGGTATTTTGGTAATTTTGGTTTGGTTCCGATTCGGGAATTTTAGTTCGGTTCCGATTCGAATATTTTGGTTCCGGTTATTTTGCCCAGCCATATCATTTCGAAATTGAAACGATAAACGAACCCGTTGAAAGATATGAAGTCGGATTGTTTATTCCATCAAATTCAAGAATTTTTTTTAAAAAAAATTGTATATTCAATGACATAATTTTTTTAATTTTACATACAAATGATTGGATTTAGTTGTTGGCCAATAAGATGTATGAATTTTTTTCTGGCTATATATGTGATTAATTTACAAGCAAGTTCGTGTAACTTTATGAGAATTTATTTTTATTTTCATCCAAACTATTTTTGTCTCTCTACATATATATATTCAAATAGAATTTCGAAAGATTTATAAGATAGATAGATATATGTATATATATATATATATATATATATGTTGTCTGTTAATTGATATAATTTTACCTCTTCCTTTTTGTCAACTTGATATAATTTTACGTAGAAATTTAATTTTTAATCAAAATTATACGTTATGTATCATATGATTTCGTCTACTAGCAGAGATATTCTCAAAGTACCTTATCTGTCAAAGATCCATATGATTACGTATAATACGCACTACGCACAGATGTTTTTTAATTATTCAAAAGATATATATCGCCGCCATGATGAAACTAGTTATTATGGTTTCTTCGTTTGTCTGCCGCATACAATCGCAAGATGATGCGGCTGCGATTGTAGCTAAACGGTATTTGTTTATCAGATGCAATTTTCTGCTGTTGTGGTTGCGGCTGGACGCTGCGATCTGCGTTTGAAATTTATAAACGTTGAAAATATTCAGCATTACGTTACGATCAATCGCAGCGACCGCAACTAACCGCACGACTGCCAAACGAACAACAACAACTGCGCCTGGCCGCATGCCACAATCGCAGTCACCTGCGACCGACAAATGAACATACCCTATTTAACGCGCATCTCTCCTCAACTAACTATTCCAAAAAAATCAAAGATAAACAATTGGAAAAATATTATATAAGATAACCAAAAAGAATGAAATTTGCATATTTAAAAAAAAAAAATCTTCAGAGATTNCGAGAGAAAAATTTATGGAGATGTCTGAAGCTTCCAACCAGATGACAAGAAATGGTAATTTCATTGTCTCAACAAATCTTCTATGAATTTATTTAATAAACACTGAGAATTTTAACCTTTCTTTAACCACCAGAAGAATCCGAACAAGTTCTGTAGGATCAAAAATATCGCACAATAGACACGAGAGAGATTTAATCACGATTATATAAATAAACAGTAAGGAACAGACGATTCATAAAAACGATAAAGCAATAAAATAAATCTAAGGAGGCGAGATGAATCTATTTCCTTAATTCTAAGAATCTCCCGTAGTGCGACTGGTTTTAATAGATATATGATTCCCAGGATACAACCAAAGTAATATGTATCATCTACACTTGATATCAGATCTGTCGAACATTATACTACGATACTCTCGAATAGAAACTTACTCTAAACAGTAGGGAATTGAAGAAACTTTTGCTAGAACTTTTAGGATATGTTTTTTGTGCATCAGAGGATGATTTTTAAGGTGAAAATCGGACTGTATATATAGGAGAGAGGCTAGGGTTTTTCCCAGACAGAAAAGGAATATTCCTCAGAATATTCTAGCGGCTGCGATTTTTAAGTCGGCATGTTGAGTATCGATCGATACCAAGGGGTATCGATCGATACCTCAAAAAAGTTCACGAGCCCAACAAGGCCCAATGTGCGATCAACGCACGTGTGGTCTTTTCTTCTCTCATGTTGTTCATCATTTACATTAATGACACAACTATTCCAAAATATATACACGAGAAAACATTTCTCGATCAATGAAAACATTTCATTAGAATGAGCTTAACTCATTTCTTTTCACACTAACACAATTTTATCAAGCCCTCGAGCTTTGACAAAAAATTAGTTCCAACAATCCCCCACATGAATAGAAATGACTATAAACAAATGAAAATTGTACAGACTAGACTTAACCAGACATACTTGACTAGACTCATCTAGACGTAGACAGATTTTTGAGAGTATACGAAAATGTAACTTTATCTAAGAGGTAGCATTTTCCAGCTTTGAACAAATCATTTTTAATATCTGTCGAGTTTACTAGGCCAGGAGGTGAACATGATGTCTTGAACCGCCCGGATTTTGATGTAAACTTAGACAACAGGTATCGCACAGAGACATCTTCTCGTAGAACTTTGTTCTCTATTGGGTTCATTTTGGCCTTGAACATTCCTGGTATTCGTGAGTGAATTCGGAGAATATAGCCTTATCCTTCATTCTCCTAGAAACGGCCCCATTTCACACTTCACAAGGTGATATTTTATTAGCTTATTTTCAGAAGTGTCCTGTCACACTCCACTATCTACACAGCTATGCAATCATTAAAAGCCAACGCTTATCCTTACTATCCACAGGTAGCACTGTTTTATCATCCTAGAAATTGGGCAGAGACATAGTCTCACAGTGCTCAAATTCGAATCAGTTTAATTTTGTTTCCCTTTGAACCTAGATCTTGGGATCTCCAGTCACATAGGTGGGGTATCTGTCAAACGTCATCTTTTTCTATAGGCTTTAAACCCATTCCTTTTGATGATTTTTCAATTTGATCTCGCGGCAAACCTTTGGTAAACGGATCCGCTAGGTTATCAGTCGACTTGATGTAATCTATCGTTATTACACAAGTTGAGATCAATTGTCTAATAGTCTTATGTCGTCTTCTTATATGACGCGACTTGCCAATATATAGATTACTCAGTGCCCGAGAGATAGCCGACTGACTATCACAGTGTACTCGTAAAGCTGGCACTGGTTTCTCCCACATCGGGATATCTTCCAAAAAGTTTCGAAGCCATTCTGCTTCCTCAGCAGCTTTGTCTAAAGCTACAAACTCTGACTCCATGGTTGATCTGGCCAGGAGTATTTGTTTGGAAGATTTCCAGGATATTGCTGCACCAGCAAGAGTAAAGACATATCCACTCGTGGATTTGGAGTTTCTTGAATCTGAAATCCAATTGGCATCACTGTACCCTTCCAGCACTGCTGGTTCTTTACCGAAGTGCAGCCCATAACTTTTGGTGTATCTTAGATAATTTAATATCCTAGTTATGGCTCTCCAATGGGTATGACATGGATTACTCGTGTAATGACTTAGTACGTTTACCGAGTGTGCTAAATCGGGTTTAGTACAGCTCGTTAAGTACATTAGACTCCCGATGACTCTTGCATACTCCACTTGTAACACTGCTTCACCTGAATTCTTTGTCAAGTGGAGTTGAGGATCAAGCGGAGTTTTTGCAGTCCCATTGGAGTAGGTCTTAAACCTCTCTAGGATTTTTGTAGCGTAATGATCTTGAGACAGAATTATTCCTTTTGAATTTCGAATAATCTTAATCCCTAGAATTACATCTGCTAATACCATATCTTTCATGTCAAACTTTCCACTTAACATGTTCTTTGTTTGAATGATTATATCTTTGTTGCTTCCCATGATTAGCATGTCATCTACGTACAAACACAATAACACATAACCGTTTGAAGTACTTTTGATATAGATGCACTTATCACGTTCATTGATGTGAAAGCCATTTGACATCATTACACTGTCAAACTTTTCATGTCATTGCTTCGGAGCTTGCTTGAGTCCATATAGCGATTTGACAAGTCTACAGACTTTCTTCTCTTGTCCGGGAGCAACATAACCCTCAGGTTGATTCATATAGATCTCTTCCTCTAAATCTCCGTTTAGGAAAGCAGTCTTAACATCCATCTGATGTATTTCAAGGTTTCTTAAAGCTGCGATTCCAATCAACATGCGAATCGAAGTAATTCTCGTCACTGGAGAATAAGGGTCAATGAAGTCCAATCCTTCCTTTTGACGAAATCGTTGTACCACAAGCCGGGCCTTATATTTGTGCGTGTATCCGATGAAAATGCAATCTACCGTTTTAGGTCCGATGGTGACCTTTTTCGGAAGTGGTACTGTAACTTTTGCCAGGCACCCCCACACTTTCAGGTATATATATGAAGGTACATTACCATTCCAAAGTTCATAAGGAGTTTTTCCTGTGACTTTGTGTGGAATTTTGTTCAGGATATAATTAGAAGTAAGCAAAGCTTCCCCCCACATGTTCTGGGCTAACCCAGATTTCTGCAACATTGCATTCATCATTTCCTTGAGAGTTCTGTTTTTTCTTTCAGCAACTCCATTGGATTCCGGTGAGTAGGGAGCAGTTGTTTGATGAATAGTGCCATGTGCTCTACAGAATGCATCAAATGGTTCACTATATTCACCACCCTTATCACTTCTGACCTTTTTTATGGTCTTGCCGAGTTGGTTTTCAACTTCCAGCTTGTATTCTTTAAATTTGTCCAAGGCTTCATCTTTACTCCGCAGTAGAAAGATGTAACAATATCTCGTGCAATCATCTATGAAAGTCACGAAATATTTCTTGCCTCCTCTGGTTTGAATATATTTCAAATCACATAAGTCTGTGTGAATTAAACCTAGAGGTTCTGTTGTTCTTTGAACGCTGGGTGATGACGTTTTAGTGAGTTTGGCTTAGACACAAAACTCACATTTGTCTTTGCTTAATTTGCATTTAGGAATCATGTTCATGTTCATGTTCATTAATCTACTCATAGACTTGAAATTAACATGTCCTAATCGTTCATGCCAAATATTAAAAGACTCAGCGAGATAAGCAATTGGTTTCTTATCATTAATCTTAGGGTTCTTCGAGGTGGAAGCCTCGGTTACATTATCCTTTCGGATTACTGCCTCAACATACATCTTAAACAGATTATCACAAACAAAACCCTTACCCAAATACATCCCATTCTTCTTTAGGTTCAGCTTATCACCTTCCAGCTTCACAGAGAATCCATGCTTACTTATGAGCGATCTAGAGATCAGATTCTTGCGCATATATGGTACATGGACGACGTCATGAGAACCAGTTCCTGTCCAGAGGTGAGTTTTAGAACAACCTTCCCGTGACCATCAATTGTCGACGAGGCAGAATTACCCATTAAGAGTTTTTCACCATTCTTGGTCTTTGTGTATGTGGAGAACATCTCTCGATCCATACAGATGTGTCTGGTTGCACCAGTATCGAACCACCAAGTCTTTGGATGGCTTTCAGCAATATTGGCCTCAGTGACCACATCACACATGTCAGCTTCTGTCAAGTTGGCTTGAGCCTTCTTGCTACGACAATCGACGGATTTGTGTCCTTGCTTCCCACAGAAGTTACACAATCCTAAGAACCTTTGAGAAGTCTGACCATTCTGACCACTCTTGTTCTTGAACTTTTGGAAGTTCTTTGGTGGCATCTTCCCTTTGCCTTTGTTAAGGCGACCTTTGTTCTGCCACTTGCCTTGATTGGGGTTTTGGTGTTCAATCATGTTCGCATTGTGTTCGCAAATTTTTACACCTACATTGATCTGTTGTTCCCGATTCGTAGACTCTACGCGGAGCTTAACAATTAGATCTTCAAGACTCATCTTCTTTTTCTTCAGCCTGAGGTAGTTCTTGAAGTCCGTCCAACCAGGAGGTAGCTTCTCAATGATGCAGCAATCTTGATAGGTTTCACACAGCCGCATTCCCTCAGCAAAGATGTCGTGTAGGAGCCTCTGCACCTCATCGACTTGTTCCATTAGTGGTCTTGAATCCACATCTTTAACTGCTCGAACTTCGCCACAGTGAATTTCTGAGTACCAGAATCTTCAATGCGGTACTTCTTGTCTAAGGAATCCCACAGATCCTTAGAAGTCTCAGCATTTTTGTACACCCCAAACAGAGAGTCTGAAAGGCTATTCTGAATATAGCCCTTGCACAAGAAGTCAGCATGTTCCCAGGCGTGGACACTCGCAAGCGCACGTGGATCAGTGTTATCTTCTGGGAGAACAGGTTTTACCTCACTTGTGTATTTCTGCAGATTCAATGTTGTCAGATAGAAGAACATCTTCCTTTTCCACATCTTGAATGTTGTCCCATCAAACTTGGTTGGAGGAGCGACATGGTTCCCAGATGGAACTTTGACCGTCTCGATCTGACTTGCAGTCGATTCAACCTTCTCACCGGTTTTCTCCACCAATCCAGAGTTGTTTTCCACATCAATTGTCATTCTGTTAAGACAAAAGAAACAACTTTCAATTAGTATCGATATATAAACTTTAAGAATCGCAATTCTAATATCGAACTAAATCGCATTGGTGTCGATCGATACTCCTTGGTATCGATCGATACACACACAATGTCTATCGATACACTCATATGGTGTCGATCGATGCACTCAGTGTCGATCTATACACCCTTGGTGATGATCGATGCACGTGAGTTTTGCATAAGATCTATCGATACACCTCGGTGTCGATCGATGATCAGCTTGTATCGATCAATACACCTCGGTGTCGATCGATGCTCAGCTTGTGTCGATCGATACACATATAGTGTCGATCGATGCCCTTTGGGTCGATCGATGCAAGTGAATTTTTACACATGATCGATCGATAAACCACAGTGTCGATCGATATATGTTAATATTACACAGTGTCGATCAACATAGACCCAACTAGGTCGATGCACAGTATTGATCGATACACCTCACTGTCGATCGATACAACTCGATGCAAATTATCAATAGATGCACCTTAGTGTCATCTGATACAACTGTTTGCATGGTATCGATCGATGCACCTCAGTGTCGACCGATACAATTTTGTCTAGTATCGATCGATACCGTAGGGTGTCGATCGATACTCACAAGGCTTCGATCGTAATCAAACTATCAAGAACATGATTTGTGTTCGTTGATTCTACCGTTCATTAATCGCAATTAAAGACGGTATTTAGAAGATGTTTAAAGCAGTACTGCTTCTACTACACGTTTCAAGTTGCTAAACAGTTTTTTTGATAACGTTTGAGTATCACTAGCAGATTAACATCTTCTTAAAAATAGAATAGATGGAGATTGCCTCTACTACACGTTTCAAGTTGCTAAGAAGCTTTTTGATAACGTTTGAGTATCATCAGCAGTAGAAGAATCGTTTTAAAATCGTTGGAAAACGTTTATTTATTCGTGATTAAAGATCCAATTGAAGTAATAACAAAAATTGGATCTTCTTAGAGTTAAGATTGTAGGACCAAAAATATCGCACAATAGACATGAGAGATTTAATCACGATTATATAAATAAACAGTAAGGAACAGACGATTCATAAAAACGATAAAGCAATAAAATAAATCTAAGGAGGCGAGATGAATCTCTTTCCTTAACTCTAAGAATCTCCCGTAGTGCGACGGGTTTTAATAGATCCATGAGTCCCAGGATACAACCAAAGTAATATGTATCATCTACACTTGATATCAGATCTGTCGAACATTATACTACGATACTCTCGAATAGAAACTTACTCTAAACAGTAGGGAATTGAAGAAACTTTTGCTAGAACTTTTAGGATGTGTTTTTTATGTATCAGAGGATAATTTTTAAGGTGAAAATCGGACTGTATATATAGGAGAGAGGCTAGGGTTTTTCCCAGACAGAAAAGGAATATTCCTCAGAATATTCTAGCGGCTGTGATTTTTAAGTCGGCCTGTTGAGTATCGATCGATACCAAGGGGTATCGATCGATACCAAGGGGTATCGATCGATACCTCAAAAAAGTTCACGAGCCCAACAAGGCCCAATGTGCGATCAACGCACGTGTGATCTTTTCTTCTCTCATGTTGTTCATCATTTACATTAATGACACAACTATTCCAAAATATATACACGAGAAAACATTTCTCGGTCAATGAAAACATTTCATTAGAATGAGCTTAACTCATTTCTTTTCACACTAACACAATTTTATCAAGCCCTCGAGCTTTGACAAAAAATTAGTTCCAACAAGTTCAGACTCCAGAACCAGACCAAATCTTGAGCCAAAGAAGATCGTTGGTGCTAAATCAAAGAAGATGGTGGATCTCAGTTTCGTTATGTCTTTTCTTAGTCTTGCTCGGAGATTCTCTCGTCATGCTTCTCTTGAACTTTTTCTATGTTCAAGACAATCGAGAAGATAGTAACCAAGATCTACAATACAAAGGAACATGGACTCAAGGTCTGATCCAAAACGCTGCGTTTCCAATTCTTATCCCTCTCTTCTTCATTTTCCCTTCACCAAAACCAAACCCTGAAACCAACAATACTCGTTTTCTGTCTTTCCGTCTTCTCTTTCTTTACTTCGCTCTTGGTGTTCTTGTTGCTTCTCATAGCAAATTATTCGCACTCGGGAAGTTATACGCAAACTATGGCATGTTCACGTTGATTTCCGCTACTCAACTGATATTTACGGCTATTTTCACAGCCATCATAAACCGTTTCAAGTTTAATAGATGGATCATCATATCGATAATCCTCTCTCTTGTTATATACGTTTTCGGTAGTCTTGAATTTGTAGGAGAGCCTGATGAAAACGAAGAATTCTACAGCATTCAAGCCTGGTTAACCTTCGCTGCTTCAGTTGCCTTCTCATTATCTCTCTGTTTATTCCAACTCGGTTTCGAGAAACTTTTGGTGAAGACAAAGAGATATGGTAACAAGAAAGTGTTTAGGATGGTCTTAGAGATGCAAATATGTGTTTCTTTTATCGCGTCGGTTGTTTGTCTTGTTGGTTTGTTTGCAAGTGGCGAGTTCAAGGAATTGAAAGGTGATAACGAGAGGTTTAAGAAAGGGGAAACATATTATGTTTTGAGTTTGGTCGGGTTGGCTTTGTCGTGGCAGGTTTGGGCGGTCGGGCTAATAGGTTTGGTGCTTTATGTTTCGGGTGTGTTTGGTGATGTTGTACATATGTGTGCTTCACCACTTGTGGCTTTGGTTGTTGTGTTGGCATTTGATTTTATGGATGATGAGTTTAGTTGGCCTAGAATAGGTGCTTTGATAGGAACAGCTTTGGCTTTAGGATCTTACTTCTACTCACTGCACAAGAAAAACAAGAAGGAGATGATGGAACTTAACCAAAGAGAGAACAATGTTGAAGTTTAGTCTCTCATGTCAAATGTATGTTTGTGTCTTTTTCAGAATATTTTCTCGTTCTTATTAAGTCAATGTCTAAATATGTTGTATAGATCTGAAAGCTATGTAATTTATTTATTAATTGTTTTGATTGATTTCGTTTTATTTCTTCGTATTTCTATGTTACAATATTCGTTTAAGATGATTCAGCTCCTTTATTTACTGGTTTTAGTATTGTGATTCTCATCAAAAACGATTTACAAGAACAAGAACAAAGAAAAGACAAGTGTTTGTGAGTAGAGCTAAGTTGTAGTTGAGAGTGGTGTAGATAATTGGATTTTGGTCCTTTTCTCCTTGCTCTTGTCAGTCTTTTATACTCCGAGATCATACTTAACGTCTCTATTTACTCCGCTTGATTCGTCATTAATGGTCTTTAAGCCTGAAGATTTGTCCCTTACGTCCATGCGCCTTAGTTCACCGGTTTGAATGAGTCTTTGGTCTTGTCGGGTTGACTAATGATATGTGCATATTCTTTATGGTTTTAGCATGCATTTCATCTAGATTTTAGGTCATTTACTTAGGTCTTTATAACTTATCATGCTTGTTCTTGTCTCATTTAGAGTCTTAGGTGTTTTGCATTAGGTCCTAGTGAGTCTTGCATATTTGGGATCCTTTTAGGTACTTTGGAGGCNTTTGTGTCTTTTTCAGAATATTTTCTCGTTCTTATTAAGTCAATGTCTAAATATGTTGTATAGATCTGAAAGCTATGTAATTTATTTATTAATTGTTTTGATTGATTTCGTTTTATTTCTTCGTATTTCTATGTTACAATATTCGTTTAAGATGATTCAGCTCCTTTATTTACTGGTTTTAGTATTGTGATTCTCAAAAACGATTTACAAGAACAAGAACAAAGAAAAGACAAGTGTTTGTGAGTAGAGCTAAGTTGTAGTTGAGAGTGGTGTAGATAGTTGGATTTTGGTCCTTTTCTCCTTGCTCTTGTCATTCTTTTATACTCCGAGATCATGCTTAACGTCTCTGTTTACTCCGCTTGATTCGTCATGAATGGTCTTTAAGCCTGAAGATTTGGCCCATACGTCCATGCGCCTTAGTTCACCGGTTTGAATGAGTCTTTGGTCTTGTCGGGTTGACTAACGGTAGACTTTCACTCCGGTGGGCCTTTCAGCTCGGCCTGCAATCTCGATTACTCTTTTGACCCCGCATGGTTTTTTTGACTTCACTAGAACTTTTTATCATAGGTTTATTGGTGTTAATTTACTGGACTGTGATTTTAACCCCCACAGTTAGCCCCCCAATTCCTTAAATGGGGCGACTAGATCTCGTTTAAGGAATTTCACTTCACCTTCATTTCCTCAAATGAAAAATCTTTCTTTTCTGAATTTGTCTTCGCTCTTCAACTCGTTAATGGCTTCCCAAGATTCCTAAGCTCGTCCTTTCAACACTTGGTTTAAAACTTCTTTTAGTTCAGAAATTAGGATTCCACATGAGAGGGAGACTCCGGAGTATCCTCCTTCAAGCTTCTGTTGTGCCTACAAAACTTTTTTTATTTCTTGCGGACTTCGCTTTCCTGTTCTGGATATCTTGATTCGATATCTTGTGGACTTAGAAATTTATTTGTCTCAAATGAAACCAAACTCGTTACGGCAGATTCTCCGTCTTTTGGCGTTGTCTTGAGAATCCGGTATCTCTTTCTATTTTCATGATTTTTACCATCTGGGCTCCTGGAATAAGAATAAGTTGAGCAACTCCGGAACACTCTTCTTCGTCAACGCCCTCAATCGTCAAATCATTGATGACCTCCCGTCAAAGGATTATGGCTGGATTTCTTCTTACTTCTTTTTTAGGGCCAGCCATGCTTCGATTTCTTCCACCGTATTGTCTCCGTCGTAGTGGCTTCGCGATAAAGATATTCCTTTTATTTAATGCATATCCCTTCACTGAATAGCTTTTTGATTTCGACTCTGCTTTTCAGAGTTGAGAACAAGTCGTTGGATTCAACTGTTGATATTCATGCATTTTACATGTTTAAGCATACATTTTACTTAGAGTTTTGTGCCATTTGCATGCATAATCATAGTTTTGTCCTGCATTTAGGTCTCATTTAGAGTTTAGGACATTTGCATTAGGTCCTAGTGAGTTCTTGCATTCATTTGGAGTCTTTTTAGGTGTTTTGGAGACATTTGGGATGATTGGAATTGTAGCGCTCGTGTCCGGAAGAATTGATTATTGGAGTGAAAATAATTAATTTTTGTTGTTCCGGGGGCGGTATCGATCGATACCGGCCTGTATCGATCGATACTAGCCGGGTTTTCTCGTAGTTATCTTCTTCTCTATCTTCTTTCGAGTATAAAAGTTATCCTTTGGGAGGATAAGACCAAAAAGGTTGGTCGAGAAGAGAAAGAGAGAGAGGGAGAAGGAGAGAAAGAGCGAGAAAAGCTTGGTGAAGCTTGGTGAGGCTTTGATCTTGCGAGATCAAGAGGATTCGAGCTGGTGAGAAGCTCGAAGGAGAGCTTGGGAGAAGCTGGGCTTGGGCGTGAGCTGGTGAGAAGAGAGAGGTCTTCTAGAGCTCGATCCAGCCGGTTTAAGGTGAGTTGGGACCAAAGGTTAGCAATTGAGCTTGTGTGTGTGTTGTTAAGCTTGATTGGTGTGTTATGTGTGTGGTCCTGGCGAGTTCTGGTGAGATCTCGCGGAGGTGGTTGGGAATCGCAGGGAGTATCGACCGATACCATGTAGGTATCGATCGATACCTGTCCCGTGGCGGTGGTCTCGAGTTTGGGGATAAACTCGAGCTGTGGTGTATCGATCGATACCAGGGTGGGCATCGATCGATACCGAGCCCTTGTCGGTGGTCTTGAGTTGTGTTGGCATCGATCGATACCGGTGTGTTGCTGGGGTGTCGATCGATACCAGGGCCCTGGTTGGGGGTCATTTGTTGTGGGGCATCGATCGATACCCGTGGAGTATCAATCGATGCAGGTGGCTTCGTGCCGGGAAGTTTTAATTGGTGTAATTAATTCTTGTGTGGCTATTTAATATTGCTGTGTTGTTGCTTATTGATAGCCTGTTGTTGGGATGATCAATCTCACTCAGCATTTGGTTAGCCAAATGTTGATGCATCACTTTTGTCGATGCAGGTAAAGGTAAGGCGTGATCGTGGAATCGAGGCGGTGAAGAGGGGATGATTAGGACCCGGGAAGGGGCTTCTGTTGTTGGGGTATTGATCGACGCTACGGGAGTATCGATCGATACCAGTGGTTTGTGCTGTTGTTGAGTTGTAGAATCGTTAACCGGTGTTGTAATAATTAATTAATGGTCATTTAATTAATTATGGTTAATGATTGGTTTATTATTAATTGTTTCTAAAAAAAAAAAAAAAATGCGGTGCGGTCCTTTCAGGAATGGTTGAGCATCAAGAGAAGGAAGAGCTCATCCGATACGCCGGAAAGATGTGGCTGGGAGGAAGCCTTCCGATCTGAATCAGCTTCAATGATCTTCATGGAAGTTGTAGAGGAGTGAGTTAAATGTCCACAGAAGTTGGAATCAAGTCATTCGGACGTGTGGTTTTAGAGATATGGCTGACTTACCAGAGACAGGTCCGCCTGGCCGAGACGGTTTCTTCAATACCGAGGTCACTGGTCGGTGCAACTGATCGGTGTGGAAACAGAGGGAAAATTCCCTTAGTACCGATGTACAATACCGATTTGTGACATCGGTATTGAAGGGTCTCCACTCCGAATTAGCCTCGGTGGTTTTTATCAAAGTTGTAGAGGAGTGAATCCACTACAAGAAAACACGCTAGAACCGACGGCAAAATCCGTCGGTTTCCCGTCGGAAATAGACATTTCCGACGGGAAACCGACGGATTTTGCCCGTTGGTTGTAGTTCGTCGGAAAGTAAAATCCGTCGGAAATTTCCGACGGATTTCCGACGGCATAATTACCGACGGATTTCCGACAGTATAATTACCGACGGATTTCCGACGGAATAATTACCGACGGATTCCCGACGGCTAATTTTCGACGGATTTCCAACGGTTTTTGAATCCACTCCGACGGCATTTTTAACGACGGATTTCCGATGGCTTACTTACCGACGGATTACCGACGGCGTTTTTACCGACGGATTTTTACCAACGGATTTCCGACGGATTTTTACCGACGGATTTTTTACCGACAGATTTCCGACGGATTTTTTACCGAAGGATTTCCGACGGATTTTTTACAGACGGATTTTTTACCGACGGATTTCCGACAGTAATTTTGTTTTTAAAAAAAAATTATTATATTAATTTATATTTATTAAAATTATTTATTAATTAAATTAAATAAATTAAATGATTTTAAAAACGAAAATTAATTATATAAATAAAATCTTAAAAACATAAATATTTAAAAGTTTTAGAAAAAGTTGAAATTACAAAAAAAAACAAATAATCAAAATAGATCTGGCGGCATGTCCGGGAATTTCGTCTTGAAGAAATCCGCCCACTTCGTTTGCTTGGTTTCCAATACCGTGACCTTTGCCGTGAGCTCTTCGTTTTGTCGGATAAGGTCTTCATCCATCGAAAAACCGGCTGAATAAGAAGTGGATTGGGTCGCAACCTTACCCAACCCCGGTCGACGACCTTTCCTAACCGGTACCTCCTACAAATACAATTTAAAAAGTTTAGATTTTCAATTAAAAAATAATTATCTAAATAAATATTCTCATAAGTTTTACTTACCGCGAGGACTAGCTCGTTAAGCTCGGCCCGAGTGACTTCGTTGGATCCGGTGTAATCGTCTTGCGATCTCTGGGTGAGCAAATC
>PKML01065036.1:140476-156847 GCA_002933935.1 Eutrema yunnanense | reverse complement strand
TTTAAAAACCAATCAAAACAAATTATTTAGGATTTTATAAAAATCGTTCGATGAATGATATCAAGCATTCATAAAATTACATAGAACATCTAAGGACATTCACGTATTTGCTGTAGGTTTTAAGTAAATAGTCTAAAACGTATGATTTTGAAAACATTTCACATAAACTAGTGTATATTTATCAGCTCTACATCTACGGAAACCTAACCACTTCAAAAACGTGCAAATTTGAGGTTTAAAACCCTGACCCGTCGGAAATCCGTCGGAAATTTCCGACGGATTTCCGATGGGTGTAAGAAAATCCTTGAACCCGTCGGAAATCCGTCGGAAATTGCCTTGGCATCGATCGATACCCCTTGGTATCGATCGATGCTGGACGGGAATTGGGAGGAGTTGTCTGGTACAAGTTTTAGCCGAGGGATTAACATTATGTCGGCTAAAACCCAGTACCGTCGGAAATCCGTCGGAAATTTCCGACGGATTTCCGACGGGTGTAAGAAAATCCTTGAACCCGTCGGAAATCCGTCGGAAATTGCCTTGGCATCGATCGATACCCCTTGGTATCGATCGATGCTGGACGGGAATTGGGAAGAGTTGTCTGGTACAAGTTTTAGCCGAGGGATTAACATTATCTCGGCTAAAACCCAGTACCGTCGGAAATCCGTCGGAAATTTCCGACGGGTGTAAGAAAATCCTTGACCCCGTCGTAAATCCGTCGGAAATTGTCTTGGTATCGATCGATGCTGGACGGGAATTGGGAAGAGTTGTCTGGTACAAGTTTTAGCCGAGGGATTAACATTATCTCGGCTAAAACCCAGTACCGTCGGAAATCCGTCGGAAATTTCCGACGGGTGTAAGAAAATCCTTGAACCCGTCGGAAATCCGTCGGAAATTGCCTTGGTATCGATCGATACCCCTTGGTATCGATCGATGCTGGACGGGAATTGGGAAGAGTTGTCTGGTACAAGTTTTAGCCGAGGGATTAACATTATCTCGGCTAAAACCCAGCACCGATCCTCTGTCAGGAGGTGGACCATCGAAAACTTTTTTGTTCTTCTTAAACAATGTTGTGCTCCGACGATATGGATGATCATGCGGTAGAAATCGTCGATGACAATCGAACCAAGAAGTTTTACGTCCATTCTTCAATTGGAACGCATCAGTGTTATCTTGACAATACGGACACGCCAACCTTCCATGCGTCGACCATCCAGATAGCATACCGTAAGCTGGGAAATCACTTATGGTCCACATAAGTACCGCACGCATCATAAAATTCTGTTGCAGGGATACATCGAACGCTTCAACACCATCTTTCCACAACATTTTCAACTCATAAATTAATGGTTGTAAGAAAATATCAAGCGATCTCTTAGGATGCTCTGGACCTGGGACGAGGATCGTCAGGAACAAAAACTCTCGTTTCATGCACATAGATGGCGGTAAATTGTACGGTGTGACGATTACTGGCCACAACGAATATTTCCTCCTATGCTTTCCAAATGGGTTGAATCCATCCGTAGATAACCCCAGGTATACGTTCCTTGGCTCACATGCAAAACTAGGATAAACCTCTAGAAAATGTTTCCATGCTTCTGCATCTGAAGGATGCGCTATCTCTCCAGCTGAGTTATGTTCTGCATGCCATCTCATAGGCCCTGCCGTGCGCTGGGATTGATATAACCTCTTCAACCTATCTGCTAGGGGAAGATACCACATCCTTTTATGTGGAACAGGTACTCTGCCTCCTGTATCCTGATAGCGAGGTTTGTGACAAAAACGACACTTCAACCGGTTTTCATCTTTTCTCCAGTAGATCATACAGTTGTCGATGCACACATCTATCATCTGATAAGGTAATCCAAGACCAGCTACAAGCTTCTGAATCTCGTAGTATGAAGCCGGTGAAATATTATCTTCAGGTAAGACATCTCTCACAAAATCAGCTATCGCATCAACACAATCTTCGGCCAAGTTGAAATCCGTCTTTATAGTCATCAACCTGCTTGCAGTTGAAAGAGGCGATATTCCATCTCTACATCCTCTGTATAATGGCTGCTTTGACGCATCTAGCATATCCAAAAACTTCTGCGCTTCTGAATTTGGTTCCTCAATCCTGTTACCATCCTCAACATGATGATACGATTCAATGTTTTCACGAAACGCATCATTCACCATCTGAGTGTAACATGCGTTTACATCTACTTCCGGTGTTGGTTCCTCTAACCTAGTACCCGAAGTACTACCAAACCTATATGATGTGCTACCATAGTATTGCACCATTGAATCGGTTTCTCCGTGGGTATACCAAATCTTGTAACCAGGCATAAATCCATTCCTATATAAGTGCTTCCTTACTTCCATAACTGAGACTAATCTATGATTCCGACATTTAGTACAAGGACAATACATTTTACCGTATTCTGATGTCATGCTATTGTTTGCCGCAAAATTCATGAACTCCTCCACACCTTGTGCGAACTCATCCGTCAATTCCCCCGTCACAGGATCACGCAGAGGTTTGTCCATCCACGATCGAAAATAAGACATTGTATATGTGTTTGTTTTTTTTTTGTTTTTAATGATTCTAAATGAAATAAGATGAGTACGTTTTTATAAACAAAATTTTGTGAATTTTCCGACGGCATTCCGACGGCTTATTCTTGATATTATTGATGTCGGCAATGATGTCGGCAACCATGTCGGTAAAGTCTAATCCGTCGGAAATCCGTCGGAATTTACCAACGGATGCAATCGTCGGAAATCCGTCGGAAATCATGTCGGCAAGATCAGCATCCGTCGGAAACACCGTCGGAAATCCGTCGGAATAAAGACCGACGGCTTATTCCGTCGGAAAACTGCCGCATCATGTCGGCAAGATCAGCATCCGTCGGAAACACCGTCGAAAATCCGTCGGAATAAATACCGACGGCATATTCCGTCGGAAATCCGTCGGATCCAAATACCGCGTATTTCCGACGGATTTCCGATGGACAAAAATTCCGACGGATTTCTGACGGATAGTCCGCCCGTCGGAAATCCGTCGGAAATCTGTCGGATTGCCGTCGGAAATTTCCGACGGATTTTTGCCCGTCGGAAATGCCGTCGGAAATCGCTCTGTTTTCTTGTAGTGATCAGCTCTACATAGAAGTTTGAATCGGGTTATTTAGACGTATGAATAGGGAGATAAGACGGATTTACTGAAGGTATGTCCGTCTGGCCGATAAAAGATGATACTGTCTAAATAACCGGCAAAACGAAGGCCTTCCGTTATGAATCAACTTAAACGGTCTTCATAAGAATTGTAGAGGGACGAGTGAGCTATCTACAGGACTTAGATTCAGGTCATTCGGATGTCAGGTTCAGGAGTTACGACCGATTCACTGAAGACATACCAAAAACTTGACCGGGTCAAAATCCGGTTTGTTCCGGGTTGACCCGGTCCGACCCAAACTCATTTAAATATTGAAAACCCTATTATATTTAGATCTAAGCTTTCTTTTTTCTAGAGTTGGGTTTTATCTCAAACTCTTCTTATGATTTTGGAGGGATTTTGATTGTTCTTCATACAAATGCCACTCTAGAGAAGATTTCTTCACCATTATCTTTATATTAATGCATTTTATCTATCTTTATGTCTTTTTTCTCTTGTGTTCTTCATGTTTAGGCCTTAGGCCCCTTTTTGTTGGATCTTAGATTATCTTGATTTTGATGATTTGGTGATTGATTCTTGATGCTCATGTTCTTAATCCTTGCTTTCCTTTCTTGTTTAGTGTTCCTAATGTTAGATCTAGCTTGAGAAAGTAGATCTAGATCATAAGGCATTTCATGCACACCAAGTGTTTGATGAAATGCCTTGATGAATTATTCAAGGGATTTATGCTCCTAGCCTAAGCGATTAGTTGCCTAGGGTGTATTTTGGTTGATCTTGTTTATATTCTTAATGCTTGCTAATCATTGATCCACAAATGAGAGTTTGCTAATGGATTGAGTGATAAGCATAGTGAGTAGTTGCTTGAAAGACAATTAATCAAGATTAGTGATCTTAACCTAAGGATTAACATTGATTGTGTCTATTAGCATCATTAGTTAATTATTTTGATGATTAGATGATGGTGATTTAGGTTGATTCTTGTTAGATCCTTCACTTATGTTGGTTCTTAATGCTAGATTTGATAAGATAAACCAAAGTTTAGAACTACACCTAGATTAGGTAGCTCTAGTTGGCGTGACAAACCAATCTAGAGCTACACCTTAGGATTTATGGTCTCATCCCATGCATTAGGGAGAGATTCGAGTAAACGGTATTAGTGCTAGATTAGATTTATCAATTCGAGTCTCGAACTTAGGCATTTCACTCCTAACCCGAGTTTAAATGAATTGCTTGAACCGAACCTTTTGTGAGCTTTTCTTGCCTAGCCAATGAGAGTTTATGTCTAGGGTGATTAGTGAACTAATTGGGATTGGATTTTAATGCTTGTTAACCATCTTATCACAAACGAGAGTTTGATCTTGATTTGGTGATTAACAAAGTGATTAATGCCACGAGAGTTGAAACGACCACACCGCAGAAATTTTTTTTTTTGCAATTATAATAACCAATCCTTAAACAATAATCATAACAATAATATACAATTATTATTACACCGATTACAACAACAACACAACTGGTATCGATCGATACTCCCATAGCGTCGATCGATACCCCAACAGCGGAACAACTCCCGGGTCCTAATCATCCCCTCTTCACCAGCCTCGATTCCACGATCCCGCCTTATCTTTACCTGCATCGACAAAAGTGATGCATCAACATTTGGCTAACCAAATGCTGAGTGAGATTGATCATCCCAACAACAGGCCACCAATTAACAATTATTAAGAATTATCAATTCACACTATTAAAACTTCCCGGCACGAAGCCACAACCGGCATCGATCGATACTCACAGGGTATCGGTCGATGCCCCACAACACACGGTACCCACACCAGGGCCTGGTATCGATCGATACCCAACACCACACTTGGTATCGATCGATGCCACACGACACACGGTACCCACACAAGGGCAGGGTATCGATCGACACCCAACACCACACCTGGTGTCGATCGATGCCACACGACTCAAGCTTATCACCTCGATACACTACCCTCGAGTCTATCCACCAGAACTCGAGCCTATCTACAAGGGACTAGTATCGATCGATACTCACGGGGTATCGATCGATGCTCCCTTCGAACCACAACATCCTACGCGAGTTCTCACCTAGAAATCGCCACGACCATACACAGAAAGCATCTACCAAGCTTAACAAACATCACAACAAGCTTCTATGCTGACCTTTGGTCCCAACTCACCTTGAAACACGCTGGAACGAGCTCTAGAAGATCTCTCTCGCTTCTCACCAACTCCCGCTAGAGCCAAGCTCTTCCAACCTCTCATTCGAGCTTCTCTCCAAGCTCGAATCCTCTTGATCTCGCAAGATCCAGCTTCGCAAAGCCTTTCTCCCTTCTCTCCTTCTCTCTCTCTCGACCCTTCTCTCTATAGCTTCATCCTTATCCCAAGGATAAGCTTTTATACTCGAAAGAAGATAGAGAAGAAGATAACCACGAGGGAACCCGGAAGGTATCGATCGATGCCTACCAGTATCGATCGATACTGTCCCCTGGAATTAATTATTCTCCCTCCAATAATCAATTCCCGGAACACGGGCGCTACAAGAGTGGATTAGTCATAATTGTAAATCCCATGTTCTAGGATAGTGTTTAATGCTTCCAAATGATTCATTGTTTGATTGTTAATCATTCATTTGATAGTTCATTACATGATCCACATTTCTATCTTTGTTTTCCTTCTTACATTTGTTTTCTTTAGTTTAAAAACATAAAAACTCAAAAACATTTGATCTAACTTAGGAAGATTCATGTATTCCTAGTGCTTCAATCTTAACCTCCTTGGTTCGATATCTCAAATACTACAATGACATGAGTGGGATTTGAGTAATTGATTAGTAAAAATCCTACTATCAACTCCTCACTTCCAAAGCCTTCTTGATTTCCTTCTCGTAAAATAATGTCGATGAGGGTCGGAGACTTTGTCTCTAATCGAGAGGATGATTCCGCTTCCCGCTTTGATCGGTAGGATTTTTCTCTTTTTTTTAATCTTCTGAGGCTTTCTTGTCTTAGCCTGGCTGAATTTTCCTATGTGTAGATACTTCTCTTGAGGAGCAGCGCCCTTATAGGAAACTTCATTCTTCTCGGAAAGGTTAATGTTTCGAATCTCAAAATAGAAACAGTGTTTTCGCACCGTTTCCCTTGGATTACTGATTCATGGTTGATTGTAGGGATGAAGCGTGGCTCCTTATCCGTTGATACTCGGGAAATGAAGATTTCTTCTACACCTCTTTCGATTTCACACGATGAGTGTGGTTCCACTCCAACTCGTACTTCAATACGTTCAGTGAGGAGAAAGACTGAGACTGCTTCATTTGCTTAGTCGGCCTCCGCTGATGCAGGGCCGCAGCCATCCATTGATCTTGCTGGCACTTCGGATCTTACTCCTTTTAGTCATGAGGATGACTTGATAAATAGGGAGGTTCGGGGTGATAAACCCTTGATTTCTCCGAGCAGTGCAGATATGGAGACAATCATCCCTTCTATGAGTGAGGTTCCGTTGAGGGATTTTGCCGAAAACATTGCCATTTCTCCTTTGCAGAATGGAAGTTCTTTACCAATCATTCCTTCTTCTTTTGTCGATCCGGTCATGACTTTTGCTTTGGTTGAATAAACTTTCCCTTTAGTCTGTTCAGATGAGTGGAAACGTTATAGCGCTGTGATATGCTCAATTTAATACCCTAACAGAACTAAAGCAGTTGTCGTAGTATAGCTAGGGGTCGAACACAAGGACTCACAGAAACACACAATAGATTCTAGATGCTGAATTACGCTAAGTGAAACAGATGTAATTGAAAGCAGTGCAGAAATTAAAAGGATTGTAAATCAATGGAGAGAATATAGGCCCAGGGTATTTCTCAGAAAATCAATGAATGCAGCTAAATTAATTAACAAGATTCAGATTAACCAACTCTCGTTGCGAAAACTATCTAAATCTAAATCCTAGGAAATCCAAATCTCTTTGCAAATCCTAAAGTCTAAATCAGCTTTAAAATCAGGTTTCATATGTTCACAAATCAATTAAACCAAATCTCTTTGCGAATAATCAATTTGCTCACCTAGGTTCTATCAGGTAATTAATCGCACTCTCGTGCCTAATCAATTATCCTAATATCTAAGTTCCAGATTCGTCAACCTAGAATTAGCTTTGAGAACAACCTAAGGCGAAGAACTAATTCAGATTATGAATCCTAAACAGATAATCAACCTAGCATTCAAAGAAATCCCTCTGAGAAAATCCTAAACCTAAAGTGGATCTACTCAGACATAGAGAATGAAACAATCAATATGTTTGAATAAATCATCAATAGAATAAGAATAACAAGAGGTTTTGAGATCTGATCTCGGACGAAGGGAGATTCAGACTTGTCTCAAACCAAAGTATAGAAAATAAAGCTTAGCCTAAAAGTGGCTGTAAAATCCCTATATATAACCTAAAACACGTTCTGGGTCTTTTCTGTAATTAATAAAATCTTCTGGACCAAGTTGCAGGGTCTTCAAACTTGTAAAATCACGTTTTTCCCCGTCTGCAGTTGGTATCGGTCGATACTGTACAGTGTCGATTGATACTGTACAGTGTCGATCGACAGACTGGACTGTCTTCACGAAAACTGGCATAACTTTCGATCGCACCGTTGGAATGGCCTCAAACCACTTCCAAATGAAATCTAATCCATTGATCTGTCTTGTGTCCAAATCTTAGCTCAATCCATCGGTGGAAATGTCTTCAACGAATGCCAAACTTCTGACATCTCTGCATGACTCTGCTCCTTTTCTCCCCAAATGCTCTAGAATCCTCTAAAAACTCCAATTAAGCTCCAAACGTGCTAAAACCTGTAAAAGACTCTAAAAGACTCTATAATAGAATAAAGACTCGATAAAACAGACTTATATCATGGCTTAAATGGGGTAAAAACCATGATATATCAACTCCCCCATACTTAGCCTTAGCTTGCCCTCAAGCAAATAGAAGACTAAACAGAGAAAGAGGTTTGAAAACGCGGAGACTTACCTGTTCATGAACCATCGAAATGACCCTCTTCCCAAGTACCCAAATGTTACCTAACCAGCTTTTGATCTAACCACCATGTACTTCTCCGTAGACATTCGCAGCTTTCCCAGACTCCACACATTATCCCACAGCATTGTTCAAATAAAACCCTCATCGCCAGTTTCATCGCTGCAGTTAATGTTCAAGAACCTTCTAGACTCTTTACCAGACAATATCATGACAAGGAACCACCCTTTTCACACTTTTTGTATCAATTTCTCTCACCCAGACTTATTTCTTATTATGTTCCTTCCTTTTTTATATTTTCAGCTTTGCATATACACATCAAGGTATGAGACGCGAGTATTGATGGTGTTTGCCACCAAATCCCCGGTTATTCCCTCTCAATGTATCAAAGGATGTAGGCGAATAATGGCATCATAGGAAAATCCTAGCCTCGCTTCCAATCCTTTGTGTGATCATTCCCTCTTAAGTAGAATAATGGGATCGCTGGAAATTTTCCTAACCCTCTACTCAGAAAAAAATCATTTCAATATTTTATGCTCTTATTTATCAACTTATAACAGGGGAGAGAGATACCATAACTCTAAACACATGGGTTCCTTTATCAGATATGAATGATGAATCAAGCTCTAAAAACGCTAACCACATTGATGAAGTGCAAAAATTTGGCTCAGGTTTCAGAAGAACTCTGCTGGAGACATGTCTGTTTTCTAGTCAACTGGTCAGTCTTTGGATTTTTCATTAGTCGATCTAGAACTGATCCTGTAACACTGTGCACTCAAAAACAAAATCAAATCAATAGGTTCAAGCACATGATCATTATCTCCAACAAGTTTTGACTCAATAAAACGATAATATTTTACTCAATAAAACGACTGACTCTAAGAAAAACAAACACAATGTCAGCAGACACCTCCCCCAGACTTGAACAACACTGTCTCCAGTGTTATTTAGCCTAGAGCCAGTGAAAGAAAACAAAAGAACAGAATAAAATTGGGAAAAACAATAAGTTACCTTGCTGGAACATAGAGTATCGACCGACACACAGCCTGTATCGATCGATACAGGCTTAAGTCGACACATAATTTCATCATTGCCCGCACGGTATCGACCGATACCAACAGAGTATCTATCGATACCCTGGCGATTTCGTCAAGGCCAGTTCAGCTTCTCCTCGTTTGCTCCAATCTGATTCACTCAAGACACAAAAAAACGAAAAATAAAAGAAATAAAAGACTTACTAGTGGGTTGCCTCCCACCAAGCGCTCGTTTAACGTCAATAGCTTGACTGTAACGCCCTTCAGGCTGGATAAGAATGAGAGCTTGCACCAAAACAGGTTCCACTACTTGACATTGCTAGCTTTAGAGTTTTGCTCAACATGCCTTCCACGAACTCGTTTCCCTTCTCTCTCAGCTCCGAAGTAAGAAGAATTCTAGCCTTAGAGAATGGCTTCGAAGCTCCTTTGCACTTGACCTTATACTCAATCGAATTTCCATCACTTTTCTGAGGGATTAAAGTGACATGGGGATTCTCGACGTTTTTGCTCTTGGTCTTCTTCTTCTTTGTTGCCTTAGCCTTCTTGACAACTTTCTTGGGAATGGTGGGCGGTTCAGCTGAAAAATCTGCGACAGTAGGCTCATTAGGAGGCTCTTCCAAGAGATCAACTGCCAGTGTCTCTCCTGTGACAATGGTGATGCAAGAGATATGTGTAGGAGTTCTTCTAATAGGGATGGCTTCGTAGTATACCTCCTTGTCAATGTAAGAGAACGAGATTCTCTTGCTTGGCGCATCCATAATCGCTCCAACCGTGGCCATAAACGGTCGTCCAAGAATCAGCTGCGTAATAGATTTTGCACTCATCTCAACAACTTGAAAATCAGTAGGGACCAGACAACCTCCTACTGTGACAAGTAAATCAGCGATTGCGCCATATGGAGTTGAGGTTGAAGAGTTCGTGAATGTGATAGATGTCTTGGGAGATCGAATATCAGCTCCTAATCTCTCTGCAATTGCCCTTGACATGACATTAACGCTAGCTCCTGAGTCGACGAGAGATTCTTTGAATATAGCTCCAGAAATAGAGCATGGAACTGAGAAGATTCCTGGGTCTTCCCTCTTAGTCAGTTGCGTCAGTGGTCGAGGATATTGCACTTTAGGCTTGTTGCCCCTTTCTTCAATCAACTCAGGTGGTTTCATCAATTCTGGCTCGATCTGCGAGGGGTATCGATCGATACTCGGGATTCTGACACGTCTCGAGAAAGGATTTGGACTGGTATCGATCGATACTCACTAGTGTCGGTCGATACCTTGGAGATTTCCGAATCTTCATCGCAATTACTGGGAAAATCGGCCAAAATCTTGGAAGTCTGGGCTAACTGTGTATCCAGAATCGTCTGACGAACACTGAGAGCCTCGATTTTGCTATTCAGATCAGCGTACAAGGTATCCAACCTCCCGTTGAAAGTTGATGTCATCTGCTGCTGTCCGTGAAGAAGCTGTTCAAGCATGGATTCTATCCTGTTTTCAGAAGTTCTGTGTGGTATGGGTGAGTATTGATACCTTTGATCTTGAGATCCAGCTCCACCAACGTAGTAAACATGCTCCACTGCATTTCCTTCAGCAAAACGAACAGTCTTCTTCTGCCTACCCATCAACAAATTATGCACTGAATCCAGCTTCGCATGCACCTCAGCAATCTGCAACTCATCCATGCTCCCAGCCTGCTTCCTTCGCTCAAGGTCTGCATTCTTGGCGCTATGGCTAGATGCAAAGTTCTCAATCAGCTGATAAGCATCGTCAGGATATCTGGTAAAGAAATTTCCATTGCTAGCAGAGTCCAATGCCATATGGTACCTACAGTCAATCCCTCTGAAGAAGAAATTCAGCAACTGAACCATATTGAACCCATGATGCGGACAATCCCTCTGATAAGATCTGAATCGCACCCAAGCAACCTTAAGTCCCTCAGTTCCTCCCTGAGAAAATTTAGAGATCTTGTTCCTGAGCTCCTCTGATCTCGCATCATCGAATAAATTATTCAAGAAGGCGCTCTTAGTCTCTTCCCAGGTAGTCAATGATCCAGGAGGTAACTGCCTCAGCCAGTAAGTAGCTTCCCCACCAAGAGAGTATGGGAACAGCTTACAGAAAAGGAATTCATTAGGCACTCCATCGTATTTCACGCTAGTGACCAAATCTTCGAATATCTCAATGTGGTCCATAGGATGTTCATGAGGGAGACCATGAAAGAGATGCGATCCCACAAGAGCAAAATAAGCAGGCTTCAGCTCAAAGTCATCCCTTTGGAACGTAGGAATGCGGATCGCTGATCGATTGGTATAATACTGATGAGGCATGTTGTACTCACCAATCGTTCGACCACGAACAACTACTGCATCATCCCCAACGTTGGCGCGCCCAGCTGGCGCGACAATCTCATCAACAACATCATGAGGAACAACGACGGTTCCAGCTGTATCAGGTCTTAATATCACTGTGTTGCTCATCTCTGACGTCTGCTTCGTCTTCCCGTTTGCACGTTCCAAATTCACACCTGAAACACACTAGGTAAGACACGTTAGTAACACAAAACACGTTGATTATCGATCGACACGGAATGGTATCGATCGATATCAACAAGGAAATCGCCCTAGTATCGACCGATACTGATGAGTATCGATCGATACCGACGAACTTAGTCGAAACTCTACAGCTAAAATCTAATGGCGAATTGAGTCCCCGGCAACGGCGCCAAAATTGATATGCTCAATTTAATACCCTAACAGTACTAAAGCAGTTGTCGTAGTATAGCTAGGGGTCGAACACAAGGACTCACAGAAACACACAATAGATTCTAGATGCTGAATTACGCTAAGTGAAACAGATGTAATTGAAAGCAGTGCAGAAATTAAAAGGATTGTAAATCAATGGAGAGAATATAGGCCCAGGGTATTTCTCAGGAAATCAATGAATGCAGCTAAATTAACTAACAAAATTCAGATTACGCACGATTCTTGAACTTAAATCACTAAAATATAGCTAACCAACTCTCGTTGCGAAAACTATCTAAATCTAAATCCTAGGAAATCCAAATCTCTTTGCGAATCCTAAAGTCTAAATCAGCTTTAAAATCAGGTTTCATATGTTCACAAATCAATTAAACCAAATCTCTTTGCGAATAATCAATTTGCTCACCTAGGTTCTATCAGGTAATTAATCGCACTCTCGTGCCTAATCAATTATCCTAAGATCTAAGTTCCAGATTCGTCAACCTAGAATTAGCTTTGAGAACAACCTAAGGCGAAGAACTAATTCAGATTATGAATCCTAAACATATAATCAACCTAGCATTCAAAGAAATCCCTATGAGAAAACCCTAAACCTAAAGTGGATCTACTCAGACATAGAGAATGAAACAATCAATATGTTTGAATAAATCATCAATTGAATAAGAATAACATGAGGTTTTGAGATCTGATCTCGGACGAAGGGAGATTCAGACTTGTCTCAAACCAAAGTATAGAAAACAAAGCTTAGCCTAAAAGTGGCTGTAAAATCCCTATAAATAACCTAAAACACGTTCTGGGTCTTTTCTGTAATTAATAAAGTCTTCTAGACCAAGTTGCAGGGTCTTCAAACTTGTAAAATCACGTTTTTCCCCGTCTGCAGTTGGTATCGGTCGATACTGTACAGTGTCGATCGATACTGTAAAGTGTCGATCGACAGACTGGACTGTCTTCACGAAAACTGGCCTAACTTTCGATCGCACCGTTGGAATGGCCTCAAACCACTTCCAAATGAAATCTAATCCATTGATCTGTCTTGTGTCCAAATCTTAGCTCAATCCATCGGTGGAAATTTCTTCAACGAATGCCAAACTTCTGACATCTCTGCATGACTCTGCTCCTTTTCTCCCAAAATGCTCCATAATCCTCTAAAAACTCCAATTAAGCTCCAAACGTGCTAAAACCTGTAAAAGACTCTAAAAGACTCTATAATAGAATAAAGACTCGATAAAACAGACTTATATCATGGCTTAAATGGGGTAAAAACCATGATATATCACGCTGAGCTTTCTCAAGACAAGGAATCTGCCGCTTTTGTGATGAGCCAATTTAGTGACATTGAGTATGAGCATTTAGAATTGATGGGTCTCTAGAATGAAGGATTTGGACGGTATCTCGCCACAGCCGGATGCTTTAAAGAGGTTTGTACTTTCAATTGCTTTTTGCTTACTGGTTGGCTTTCTAACCTTGCTTCTCGCAAGTTTGTGTAAGCGCTTCAGAGCTCCTTTACGGGCCCAATGCTATTTTCAACAGCTGGAGTGAGGATTTTGTTCCTCGTTCGAAGAATGACGAGCTCGTGATGCAGGTTCGCGAGGAAAAATTGTTGCTGAAAAGAGGGCTAAAACTGTCGAGTATGATCTGAAAAAGGCACGCGAGTCACTTTCAGTTGCTTCAGCCAGAGTTTATTTATTTATGTCTAAGCAGCGTTCTGGTTTACCACGATCTCAAGCTCGGATCTCCAAGGAGGAGGGATTATTGAACCGGGTTACCAGGGGGCTCCGGAAGAAGAGAAAATCGATTCAGAGTAGTATAAATGATCTAGATTCGAGTAATCCACCGTCTTGAAGGTGAAAACCTTCCTGCAACTTGTAATTGAACACACATGGTGAAAGCTTCGAGTTGTAGATATTGGTTTTGGAGACTGGCTCATGTAAAAAATATTACTTGATTTCATTGTTTTCGACTTGCGTTTTTTAATGGTAGATCCGTTTTTCGCAAGGTACCCAGTGTTTCCCTTTAAAACTCATGAGTCCGACTCAGGGATTATATTCCCGTCTATCCTTTAATCGTAGTGTCGGATATGATTGTACTTCCCGAATCTTCCTCTTTTGTTTTTAGGTTTGACCCAAAGTGCTTGACTACGAGATCTCCATGTTTTTTACACGATCGTCTTGTGCCTCCGAAGAGATCTGGTTATTCAAACGTGAATATTAATTTGCCTTATTCGTAAAATATTTCTTTACTGCTTTGGAAAGATCTCGTGGATCTGGCCGGCTAATCTGCGTCGGTGATTGTGCTAGTCTTTTTATTTAAACCTTCTTTCATGTTTGATTAAATCCATTCCTCGTGTGTTTTAGTAAATTAAAACAAATGGATCCTTCCAGTAATGCATATTCAAACTCTGCTCATGCTGATCCCCCATCAGTGAATCAACAACTAATTGTTGGGAGGGGTTTGCGTCGGTCTGACAACGAATTCATCCGTTCTGGCATAAGGTTTCCCACGCTGTCCCTTCCGATGGATTTTGATTCGTCGGATTTCGCACAATCTCTCGATTTATGCGAGAAAGTTAGTAATGGCATATTTGTTTTTACGAAAAGTATTACCTTCATGTTATTGTAAGTATGTCTTGTCAGCTCATCTTTGAATACCTAAACACGATATGTCTTCGTAGGGAGACTCTTAGAAAGATAGATAATTTGGCTCTTTGGATGAGGCTATTCGAGGAGGGGATGAGGCTATTCGAGGAGGGGATCAGGCTAATGGAATCTCCTACTACAAGTTGGGGCGAGCTCGATATTGTTCTGCTCCTTGCGTGCCTTCGTGCGGCTTCTCCTGAACCAATGTGATTCACCAGATGGGTAGGAAAAAAACTCTCCTTATTTTGTTGGTTCTAGTTTGTACATGGCATTGGAACTCCTGGAGCAGCTCCAACCGAGGCCAAGAAGAACTTCACCGCGGCCAGAAGCTACTCACCCACGGCCAACACCTATTTCGTCTCGAAAGCCCATTTTCAAGCCTATCTTAAACCCGTTCAAGTCTATCTTTGGGAATCTTAAGACCGAAGAAAAGAGAGCAGAAGACCTATAAATATATGTTTTAAGAACCCTAATTCGTGTGCATTGATTGTGCCTCATTTTTCTTACTTTTTGCACCAAATTTTTGTTCTTAGTTCATTGTTTAGAGAGATTAAGATTTTTCTTGAACCCTTTTGTTTATTTCTTATTCTATTGATTATGCAATTCAGAAACTTGATTTTGTCTTGCAGGATTATGTCCGAGTAGATTAGCCGTGGGGTTAAAAGGGATCATCGAAGGGGATCGATATGTTTGATAAGGATTTCACGAGATAAAATTAGCCGTATTCTAGAACTCTTTCTTGTAGATTTTTTTGTTACTGCATGGTGTAAGCCTCGGTGAGAGCTTCACCGGGATAGAGGCGGAGCTAAAGACAGCCGGTCGCCCTCTTCTGTAGCCGATTGATGATTGAAGATGGGGGTGACTTGACACGATGGCGGTCGCTTCTCTCATGTAGAGTCTTAGAGATGAAAGGATGGTGGAGTGAATACACGACACAGAGGGGAGATTACTCTCTGATACGGTGCAAGAACTTGGCTTCTTCGAATCACACGAATGATATATCATGGTTTTTACCCTATTTAGACCATGATATAAGTCCTTTTTATAGAGTCTTTCTAGTGTTTTGTAGTCTTTTAGAGTCTTTTACAGGTCTTAGCACGTTTGGAGCACTATTGGAATTATTGGAGCGTTATGGAAGAGTTTGGAGCAGAAGCTGGAGTCGTGTTGCTGAGTACCTGATTTCACGACAAGCATCGATCGATACCCCCTGGTATCGATCGATACTCTTCGAGGCTGACACGACATGAGACTTTAATGAAGAGTAGAAGAATTGCAACTTGGTCCAGAAGTCTTTAATAATTACAAGAAGACCCAATTCGTGTTTTAGGTTATTTATAGGATTTTTACAGCCACTTGTAGGCTAAGCTTTATTTTCTATACTTTGGTTTTGAGACAAGTCTGAATCTCCCTTCGTCCGAGATCATATCTCAAGAACCTTTGCTATTATTCTTTTGATGATTTATTCAAGCATATTGATTGTTTCATTCTTTATGTCTGAGTAGATCCATCTTAGGTTTAGGGTTTTCTCATAAAGGATTTCTTTGAATGCTAGGTTAATTATCTGTTTAGGATTCACCATCTAAATTAGTTCTTCGCCTTAGGTTGTTCTCAAAGCTAATTCTAGGTTGACGAATCTGGAACTTAGATCTTAGGATAATTGATTAGGCACGAGAGTGCGATTAATTACCTGATAGAACCTAGGTGAGCAAATTGATTATTCGCAAAGAGATTTGGTTTAATTGATTTGTGAACATATCAAACCTG
>PKML01065036.1:97043-139906 GCA_002933935.1 Eutrema yunnanense | reverse complement strand
GTCTTACCTAGTGTGTTTCAGGTGTGAATTTGGAACGTGCAAACGGGAAGATGAAGCAGACATCAGAGATGAGCAACACAGCGATATTAAGACCTGATGCAGCTGGAACCGTCGTTGTTCCTCCTGTTGTTGTTGATGAGATTGTCGCGCCAGCTGGGCGCGCCAACGTTGGGGACGATGCAATAGTTGTTCGTGGTCGAACGATTGGGGAGTACAACATGCCTCATCAGTATTATACCAATCGTTCAGCGATCCGCATTCCTACGTTCCAGAGGAATGACTTTGCGCTGAAGCCTGCTTACTTTGCTCTTGTGGGATCGCATCTCTTTCATGGTCTCCCTCATGAACATCCTATGGACCACATTGAGACATTCGAAGATTTGGTCACTAGCGTGAAATACGAAGGAGTGTCCAATGAATTCCTTTTCTGTAAGCTGTTCCCATACTCTCTTGGTGGGGAAGCTACTTACTGGCTGAGGCAGTTACCTCCTGGATCACTAACTACCTGGGAAGAAATTAAGAGCGCTTTCTTGAACAATTTTTTCGATGATGCGAAATCCGAGGAGCTCAGGAAAAAGATCTCTAAATTTTCTCAGGGAGGAACTGATGGACTTAAGGTTGCTTGGGAGCGATTCAGATCTTATCAGAGGGATTGTCCGCATCATGGGTTCAATATGGTTCAGTTGCTGAATTTCTTCTTCAGAGGAATTGACTGTAGGTACCAGATGGCATTGGACTCTGCTAGCAATGGAAATTTCTTTACCAGATATCCTGATGATGCTTATCAGTTGATAGAGAACTTTGCATCTAGCCATAGCGCCAAGAATGCAGACTTTGAGAGAAGGAAGCAGGCTGAGAGCATGGATGGGTTGCAAATTGCTGAGGTGCATGCGAAGCTGGATTCAGTGCATAATTTGTTGCTGGGAAGGCAGAAGAAGACTGTTCGCTTTGCTGAAGGAAATGCAGTGGAGCATGTTAACTACGTTGGTGGAGCTGGATCTCAAGATCAAAGGTATCAATACCCACCCGCACCAGACAGAACTTATGGAAACAGGATATAATCCATGCTTGAACAGCTTCTTCACGGACAGCAACAGATGACATCAACTTTCAACGGGAGGTTGGATACCTTGTACACTGATCTGAATAGCAAACTCGAGGCTCTCAGTGTTCGTCAGACGATTTTAGATACACAGTTAGCCAAAACTGCCAAGATTTTAGCCAATTCTACCAAGAACGACGAAGAGGATCCTGAAATCTCAAAGGTATCGACCGACACCACCGAGTATCGATCGATACTAGTCCAAACCCTTTCTCGAAACTTGTCAGAACCCATGGTATCGATCGATACCTTACCTGGTATCGATCGATACCCGCCGCAGATCATGCCAGAATTGATAAAACCATCTTCACTGACGCAATTGACTAAGAGGGAAGACCCATGAATCTTCTCAGTACCATGCTCTATCTTTGGAGCTAAATTCAAAGAGTCTCTCGTCGACTCAGGGGCTAGCGTTAATGTCATGTCAAGGGCAATTGCAGAGAGATTGGGAGCTGATATTCGATCTCCCAAGACATCTATCACATTCGCTAACTCTTCAACCTCAACTCCTTATGGCGCAATCGCAGATTTACTTGTCACAGTAGGAGGTTGTCTGGTCCCTACTGATTTTCAAGTTGTGGAGATGAGTGCAAATTCTACTACGCAATTGATTCTTGGACGACCGTTTATGGCCACGGTTGGAGCGATTATGGATACGCCAAGCAAGAGAATCTCGTTCTCATACATTGATAAGGAGGTATACTACGAAGCCACCCCTATTAGAAGAACTCCTACACATATCTCTTGCATCACCATTGTCACAGGAGAGACGTTGGTAACTGATCTTTTAGAAGAACCTCCTGACGAGCCAACTGTTACAGACGTTCTAGATAGTCCTTCTGTCCTCATCACGAAAGACGTCGAAACAGTTAAGGCAAAGGGGAAAGTGAAGAGCAAAGAAGTGAAGGGTGCTCCCTCTGTGACTTTAACCCCTCAAAAGTGCGATGGAGATTCAATTCAATATCAGGTGAAGTGCAAGGGAACTTCGAAACCATTCTCCAAAGCACGAGTTCTTCTCACTTCGGAGCTGAAAGAAAAAGGACAGGAGTTTGTGGAAAACATGATGAGCAGAACTTTGACGCTGGCGATGTCAAATTGTGGAGCTTGTTTCAACGCAAGTTCTCATTTTTCTCCTGACTGATCGCCCGTAAAGTCAAGCTCGTGACGTAAAACAAGCGCTTGGTGGGAGGCAACCCACTAGTGAGTCTGTATATAAACCTTTCTATTTTTATTCCTTTTTATTTCTTTGTGTCTTGTGTATATAGTGAATCAGATAAACAAGGGAAACGAACTTCCATCAAGCAGATCACCTCTGTATCGATCGATACCCTGATGGTATCGATCGATACTCATCGCGCAGGTAAGTTCCTACTTAAAACCCTTAGGTTTTCTTTTCTTCTCAACAGTGCCTATCGGTCGATACCCATCCGAAACCTAAACCCAAAATCACCAAATCTTCGTTTCTTCACGGATTTGACTGATTCCAGTGCCTAATCTCATTGGATTTTCATCCTCTATCTATTTCTATCATCTATCCACCCGATCTGCAAGGTATGGCACACTAATTCCCACTTTTTATGTCAAACGAGCACAAGGTTTGTTTTTCATGGTTCCTATCTCTTTTCACTCGTTTTTCTTGTGCAAAGCCTGGCAGATAAGTGTTTAGAGCAGCTAATCGAACCCCCTTTGTGCTCGTTAGCTGGAATTTTTGGACGGATTTGATGGATTTTGAGTTTTTGGATCGCAAATCGCCAGGGTATCGATCGATACCCTGATAGTATCGATCGATACCCTACGTGCAGATATGGGATTTTGAGAAATTTGATGCTGATTGCTATTGTGTTCTTGTCTTTGATTGCAGATGAATACTCGTAAGAGAAACCGAACGGATGACGCATCAAGCTCCAACCCGCGCCCAAAAGAATACTGTTTGATGCAACGTGTCAAGATTTGGGATGGAAGCCATTGGCGAATGTGTGTAGTGCACGTTTGCCTACGCGATGACCACTACAAGGTGCAAGTTGATGGAGCTTCAGAACGTATTGAAGTCCCACACGATTCTTTGCGCGAAATCCCACCACTACCAGAGACGGGACCTTCACTACCTCCCACCGATCCTGTGGCTCCTAACATCACATGTAGAGCTCCTTGGCCTAGGAGGAACGAGAAAGCCCGGATTCCTTGCAATCGAGTTTGGGAAGAAACGGACAGGGTAGTCGTTGAGAGCACAGACTGCATCTACAGACCCGTCTCTGATGATTGGGATGACTACGATACATTGCATTACAACGGATGGCTTGGCATTGATATGCAGCCTACTCGATTCATTGATGGAGTCACCATCCGTCGTTTGGGTATAGACGGTGAGCTCCAGTGTCTGCTTGGGAGGATAGGTCTGGGTACTCTTGCCACACAACAGTACGATCTATTCCCTGACCTTGTTCGTCAGTTCATGGCGACAGTTCGCATCTACTACAGAGACGAGGTTCTCAGGGACGCACAGGAGGGTGTCTTGACCTTCATGATTCGCGGAGTGAGGTACAGGCTGCCCATTCCTGATCTCTGCGATATCTATGGCTTTCAGAGAGCCTTTAGGAGAGTTGCGCTTCCTGCATCACACCCTAACATACATAGCTTCTGGGCGCATTTTGGGACTGGTGCTTATCATTCCAGGACGACCACTCAGATGGATGTGCGTCACCCAGTCCTGCGTTTCTTGGTTAGGATTATGAGCAACACCCTTCTGTGCAAGATGGAGCCCAACAAAATGAGGGTCTCTGAGCTTTTGGTGCTGGCCTTGGCTATTAGAGACATCATTCCAGGAGAGGATTATGAGTGGCCTGAGCTTCCTGAGGTTAACCTAGGAGCTGTTTTTGCACATCACTTGGTCTCCTTGAAGACCAAGCCTTTTGTAGGTAAGAGCACGAGGAGTACAACTAGGAAGACCGAGTCTGTTGGGAGTCTTCTCACTCCTATCTTCCAGCACTTTGGGATCAGCACTGCGAGTTGCTCTATCTCCACTAAACACCTTCTCATGGATGAGCAGCATTTGCAGAACCTGAGGTGGCTGAAACCTCAGCGACGTTGGTTTTTCTCTACACCTGGTGGAGATTTTCTGGTTCAGCTGCCCAACAGAGGGTTGACAGAGATTGGTGACACTCCACAGCAGCTGCGTTTTGAGACTGCTGAGGATCTTTTGATAGCTGCACCTGCTACTCGATGTCGTGCACCTGTCACTAGCGCTCCTGCTATTGCTGAGGATGAGCCGGTACCTGACCTTGCTGGAGGTCGATCTCGACATGCGCATCATCATCCACCTTCCGCGAGTACTCTCGCTCCACCACCTGCGATTCCGATGGATACAGACACATTTCAGAGGTACGTGACTGAGAGTTTCCAGAGCATCTGGAACGCGATTTCGACACTCTCCCGTTGCGGTTGTATTGCTCCATCTCGCCCGCGTTCACCATCCGGAGAGGGACCATCTCACACCGCTGGAGATGATGATTCTGATGAGGATTAGTCCTTTGTTCTATCTGGTTCATTTTTCTGTTTCTTTTTCTGTTGAACTTATGACGGTGTTTGTTTTTGCACTTGAACTTCTTTGGATTTATGTTTGATCTATCATGTTGCTTTTAACCTGTTTTTGAGTGTTCTTAACAGTGCTAACTTCTAACACAATGGAACGCTTTCCCTGGTTAAGCAACTCGTCACCCCTGATTTTTAATCATTGTGTCGACATACGGCTGGTATCGATCGATACTGCCTAGTATCGATCGATACCCTATACAGGTACGGTTCCTAATTTTTATAATCCAGTCAGTTCATTTGTTTTCGTTCACCATCTCTAGGCTAGATAACACTGGGGACAGTGTTGTTCAAGTCTGGGGGAGGTGTCTGCTGACATTGTGTTTGTTTTTCTTAGAGTCAGTCGTTTTATCGAGTCAAAATTGTTTTATTGAGTCAAAACCTGTTGGAGATAATGATCATGTGCTTGAACCTATTGATTTGATTTTGTTTTTGAGTGCACAGTGTTACAGGATCAGTTCTAGATCGACTAATGAAAAATCCAAAGACTGACCAGCTGACTAGAAAACACCCATGTCTCCAGCAGAGTTCTTCTGAAACCTGAGCCAAATTTTTGCACTTCATCAATGTGGTTAGTGTTCATAGAGCTTGATTCATCATACATATCTGATAAAGGAAACCATATGTTTAGATTAATAGTATCTATCTCCCCTGTTATAAGTTGATAAAAAAAGGATCATAAAAGATTGAAATGATTTTCTTCTGAGTAGAGGGTTAAGAAAATTTCCAGCGATCCCATTATTCTGCTTAAGAGGGAATGATCACACAAAGGATTGGAAGCGAGGCTAGGATTTTCCTATGATGCCATTATTCGCCTACATCCTTTGATACATAGATAGGGAAGAACCGGGGATTTGGTGGCAAACACCATCAATACTCGCGTCTCATACCTTGAAGTGTATATGCTAAGCTGAAAAAAAAAAAAAAATAATAAGAACATAATAAGAAATAAGTCTGGGGGAGAGAAATTGATACAAAAAGTGTGAAAAAGGGTGGTTCCTTTGTTATGATATTGTCTGGTAAAGAGTCTAGAAGGTTCTTGAATATTAACTGCAGCGATGAAACTGGCGATGAGGGCTTTACTTGAACAATGCTGTGGGATTTTGTGTGGAGTCTGGAAAAGCTGCGAATGTCTACGGAGAAGTACATGGTGGTTAGATCGAAAGCTGATCAGGTGACATTTGGGTACTTGGGAAAAGGGTCTTTTCGATGGTTCAGGAACAGGTGAGTCTCTACGTTTTCAAACCTCTTTCTCTGTTTAGTCTTTTATTTGCTTGAGGGCAAGCAAAGGCTAAGTCTGGGGGAGTTGATATATCATGGTTTTTACCCTGTTTAGACCATGATATAAGTCCTTTTATAGAGTCTTTTATAGTATTTTGGAGTCTTTTAGAGTCTTTTGCAGGTTTTAGCACATTTGGAGTATTCTTGGAGATATTGGAGTTTATGGAGCATTCTGGAGCGAAACTGAAGTCTGCTGGCTAAAGTACCCGAATTCACGTCCAGTATCGATCGATACCCCCTGGTATCGATCGATACCCATCGAAGCAGATTTCAAAGTCGCGACTTAATGAAGTTTGAAGAATTGCAAAAAGTGCCCAGAAGTCTCTGATAATTACAAGAAGACCCCAAGTCGTGTTTTAGGTTATAAATAGGAGTTTTAAGCCATCTGTTTAGGCTATGCCCTTTTATGCCTTTTTATGCTTTATTTTCTCTGGTTTTGAGACAAGTCTGATTTCCCTTCGTCCGAGATCAGATCTCAAGAACCTTTGTTATTATTCTATTGATGATTTATTCAAACATGTCTTTTGATTCAATTGCCATGTCTGAGTAGATCCACCTTAGGTTTAGGGTTTTCTCATAAAGGATTTCTTTGAATGCTAGGTTAATTATCTTATTAGGATTCACCATCTGAATTATAGTTCTTCACCTTAGGTTGTGTTCATAGCTAATTCTAGGTTGATAAATCTGGAACTTAGATCTTAGGATAATTGATTAGGCACGAGAGTGCGATTAATTACCTGATAGAACCTAGGTGAGCAAATTGATTATTCGCAAAGAGATTTGGTTTAATTGATTTGTGAACATATCAAACCTGATATTAAAGCTGATTTAGAATTTAGGATTCGCAAAGAGATTTGGAATTCCTAGGATTTAGATTTAGATAGTTTTCGCAACGAGAGTTGGTTAGCTATATTTTAGTGATTTGAGTTCAAGAACTGCGCTAAATCTGAATCCTGTTAGTTAGTTTATCTGCATTCATTGATTTCCTGAGAAAAACCCTGAGCCTATATTTCCCTGATTGATTTACAACTGTTTAATTTCTGCACTGTTTTTAATTACATCTGTTTGGCTTAGCGTAATTCGACACTTCATAATCTATTGTGTGATCTCTGTGAGTCTTCTGTGGTTCGACCCCTAGCTATACTATTACAACTGCTTTAGTACTTTAGGGTATTAAATTGAGCATATCAATTTTGGCGCCGTTGCCGGGGACTCAAATTCGCCATTAGATTTTAGTTTAGAATTTCGTCTAAGTTCGTCGGTATCGATCGATACTCACTAGTATCGGTCGATACTCCGGCGATTTCTTTGTTGGTATCGATCGACACCACTTGGTATCGATCGATACTCAACGTATTTTTCTGGTTACTTACGTTCTTGATCTTAGTGTTTTGTTTGCAGGTGTATGCCTGTTCGTGAAACCAGGAGCAACAAGAGCACACAGCTAGTTGATCTATCACTGGAACAGCTAGCGCTTGTGGAACGCACAAACAGAAAGTCCAAGCAAACATCAGGGATGAACAACCCTGTGGTTTTAAGAGCTGATGAAGCTGGGATTCTGAGAGACCAAGAGGGTCACGTGTGTAATGAGAGAGGGCAGCGACTTGATGAGGCTGGAAACATCGTTGCCCCTGCTGCTATTGTTGAGATTGTCGCGCCAGCTGGGCGCGGCAACGCAGGGAATGCTGCAGGTAATCGTGGAAGAACGATTGGTGAGTACAACAGGCCAGAGCAGTTTTTCGCCAATCGGTCAGCGATTCGTCCTCCTGCTTATGAGAGGAATGACTTCGAGCTGAAACCTGCTTACTACACTCTAGTAGGACAGCATCTCTTCCATGGTCTTCCTCATGAACATCCAATGGACCATGTAGAGAAGTTCGAGGACTTGGTCACTAGCATCAAGAGCAATGGAGTGTCCTACGACTATCTCTTCTGCAAGCTCTTCCCCTACTCTCTGGGTGGAGAAGCTACTTACTGGCTGAGGCAGCTATCTCCTGGATCGCTAACTAATTGGGAGGACACCAAGAGAGCCTTCCTGATTAACTTCTATGATGATGGACGATCTGAAGATCTGAGGAATAAGATCTCCACTTTTTCTCAAGGACCTACTGAGGCGTTCAAGGCTGCTTGGACAAGATTCAGATCGTACCAGAGAGATTGTCCACATCATGGATACTCTGATGTGCAGCTGCTGGGTATCTTCTTCAGAGGAGTAGATTGGAGATATCAGATGGGTCTGGACTCTTCCAGCAATGGTAATTTCAACACCAGATATCCTGAGGATGCTATTGTGTTGATTGAGAACTTTGCCTCTAGTAGTAGCACCAAGAGCGCAGATTTCGAGCGCAAGAGGCTGGCTGGTAATCAGGATGGGTCGCAGATCGCTGAAGTGAAAGCTCAGCTGGATTCTATGCACAGTCTTCTGCTGGGAAAGACAACAAAGGCCGTCCACTTTGCTGCTGAGAATGAAGTGGAAGATTGTAACTACGTTGGTGGTTCTGGTTTTCAGGGTCAGAGATCTGGGTACAACACCAATCGAAACTTCACCAACTACGGTCAGCAAGGAGGGTACCAATCCCCACCACCCAAAGCTCCTGAGAACAAGATTGAAGCTATGTTTGAAACGCTCGTTCAAGGACAGCAGCAAATCACAGTGAACTTCAATGGTAAGATGGACACCATGTACACCGATTTGAGTGAAAGGATCGAAGCTCTAAAAACGGGCCACAGGATGCTGGAGACGCAAGTAGCTCAGACTGCAGCAAATTCCAAGGGAAAGGCGGTTCATTCACACAATGCACAAGTCAATGCCATCGGCTCACGTGCAGAAAATTTCGATGCAGTTCCTGAAATCGCACAAGCATCGATCGATACTCCCCAGTATCGATCGATACCAGCCCAGACGTCTGCTCGAATGGATTCAAAAACCCGTGTATCGATCGATACCCCATTGGTATCGGTCGATACCAAGGCGATTTCTGAGAAGATACAAGATACTTCGACTGAGGTGCCTAAGGTCGTTGCAGAACGAGTGTATATACCCGGGATGCCTTATCCTAATGTTCCTGGGCTGACAAGGGAGGAATGGGAGATTGCTAAACTACAGTATATGCTGGATAACCCGAACGTGGAGCTTCTTTCTGATGAAGATGAACCTGTCAGGAACGATTCAAAAGCAGGAGTATCGATCGATACCCTGCCTGGTATCGATCGATACCCATCGCAGATCGAGCCAAAAACTGTGACTCAAGTCGTACCAAAACGATTCAACATCGCCCAATTTTGGGAAGACCAGGATACCATGTATGAGGCAGCGAGAGCTAAGGAACAAGCTGAGAAAAGAGCTCGCAACCCCAAGAAGGATTCCAATCCTGTTCCTAAACATCTCAGAGATCCCATCTCTTCAAAGCAGCTGCGTGGCTTTGAAAAGATGGTACGAAGGATTCCTGACTCGTAAACCTTTGAAGAAGCTCTAGAGTGCCGTCCTCTGCTAAGTCACTTCAAGGATTGCAGAGAAACTGAGGAAGAGATTAAGGCACTCTTCATTAAGGCTAGAGGTCCACCTCCACTGAGACAGTTGACACAGAGAGAAGATCCAGGGAAATTCGCTGTTCCATGCTCCATCTCAGGAGTTGATTTCAAAGAGTCTCTTGTTGACTCAGGGGCTAGTGTCAATGTCATCTCAAAGACAATTGCAGAGAGGTTGGGGGCTACTATTCTATCTCCTAAGACATCTATCACGTTTGCAAACGATTCCACCTCACTTCCATATGGTGAAATCTCTGGTTTGCTTGTCAAAGTAGGAGACTGTCTGCTGCCTACTGATTTTCAGGTTGTAGAGATGGGTGCGACATCTGTTATGCCTATACTGCTGGGACGACCCTTCATGGCTACTGCTGGCGCGATCATAGACACGCCTAATAAGAGAATCTCTTTCTCTTACATTGACAAAGGGATCTATTATGGTGCCATTCCCCCTAGAAGTGTTCCCACACGTGCCTCTAGCATCAAGGCTATCACAGGAGAGTCGCTAGCAATTGATCTTCTGGAAGAGCCTCCTGATGAGCCTACTGTCACAGACGTTCCAGCTGAACCGCCCAGCGTTCCCAAGGAAGTTGTCAAGAAGGCCAAGGCAACAAAGAAGAAGGCCAAGAGCAAGAAGGTCGAGAATCCCCATGTCACTTTGATACCTCAGAAGTGTAATGGAGATTCGATTGAGTACAAGGTCAAATGCAAAGGAGCCTTGAAGCCATTCTCTAAGGCTAGAGTACTGCTTACTTCTGAGCTGAAAGAGAAAGGGCAGGAGTTTGTGGACAGCATGCTAAGCAGAACTCTGAAGCTAGTAATGTCAAGTGATGGAGCCTGTTTTGATGCAAGCTCTCACTCTTATCCAGCCTGAAGGGCGTTACAGTCAAGCTATTGACGTTAAACGAGCGCTTGGTGGGAGGCAACCCACTGGTGAGTCTGTTTTTGATTCGTTTTTATTTTTTATTTTCGTTCGTTTTGTGTTTGTGTCAGGATAAACAAAGAGGAAAATTCGAAATCGCCTAAGCATCGATCGATACCCCACTGGTATCGATCGACACCGATCGCGAAAATACGGTTCGTCAAGTCGATTTAAGCCTGGTATCGATCGATACCCAGGCTGTGTGTCGATCGATACTTGACGTTCCAGCAAGGTAACTTCTGGTTTCTCTTCGTTTATCCTTTTCTTTTGTTTTATTTCACTGACTCTAGGCTAGATAACACTGGGGACAGTGTTGTTCAAGTCTGGGGGAGGTGTCTGCTGACATTGTTTTTGTTTTTCTTAGAGTCAGTTGTTTTATCGAGTCAAAATTGTTTTATTGAGTCAAAATTTGTTGGAGATTATGATCCTGTGCTTGAACCTATTGATTTGATTTTGTTTTTGAGTGCACAGTGTTACAGGATCAGTTCTAGATCGACTAATGAAAAATCCAAAGACTGACCAGTTGACTAGAAAACATCCATGTCTCCAGCAGAGTTCTTCTGAAGCCTGAGCCAAATTTTTGCACTTCATCAATGTGGTTAGTGTTTTTAGAGCTTGATTCATCATTCATATCTGATAAAGGAACCCATGTGTTTAGAGTTATGGTATCTCTCTCCCCTGTTATAAGTTGATAGATAAGAGCATAAAAGATTGAAATGATTTTCTTCTGAGTAGAGGGTTAGGAAAATTTCCAGCGATCCCATTATTCTACTTAAGAGGGAATGATCACACAAAGGATTGGAAGCGAGGCTAGGATTTTCCTATGATGCCATTATTCGCCTACATCCTTTGATACATAGAGAGGGAAGAACCGGGGATTTGGTGGCAAACACCATCAATACTCGCGTCTCATACCTTGATGTGTATATGCTAAGCTGAAAATAAAAAAATAATAAGAACATAATAAGAAATAAGTCTGGGGGAGAGAAATTGATACAAAAAGTGTGAAAAAGGGTGGTTCCTTTGTTATGATATTGTTTGGTAAAGAGTCTAGAAGGTTCTTGAATATTAACTGCAGCGATGAAACTGGCGATGAGGGCTTTACTTGAACAATGCTGTGGGATAATGTGTGGAGTCTGGAAAAGCTGCGAATGTCTACGGAGAAGTACATGGTGGTTAGATCAAAAGCTGGTTAGGTAACATTTGGGTACTTGGAAAGAAGGTCATTTCGATGGTTCATGAACAGGTGAGTCTCCGCGTTTTCAAACCTCTTTCTCTGTTTAGTCTTCTATTTGCTTGAGGGCAAGCAAAGGCTAAGTCTGGGGGAGTTGATATATCATGGTTTTTACCCTGTTTAGGCCATGATATAAGTCCTTTTTATAGAGTCTTTCTAGTGTTTTGTAGTCTTTTAGAGTCTTTTACAGGTTATAGCACGTTTGGAGCACTATTGGAATTATTGGAGCTTTCTGGAACAGTTTGGAGCAAAAGCTGAAGTCGTGTTGCTGAGTACCTGATTTCACGACAAGCATCGATCGATACCCCCTGGTATCGATCGATACTCTTCGAGGCTGACACGACATGCGACTTTAATGAAGAGTTGAAGAATTGCAACTTGGTCCAGAAGTCTTTAATAATTACAAGAAGACCCAATTCGTGTTTTAGGTTATTTATAGGATTTTTACAGCCACTTGTAGGCTAAGCTTTATTTTCTATACTTTGGTTTTGAGACAAGTCTGAATCTCCCTTCGTCCGAGATCAGATCTCAAGAACCTTTGTTATTATTCTTTTGATGATTTATTCAAGCATATTGATTGTTTCATTCTGTATGTCTGAGTAGATCCACCTTAAGTTTAGAGTTTTCTCATAAAGGATTTCTTTGAATGCTAGGTTAATTATCTGTTTAGGATTCACCATCTAAATTAGTTCTTCGCCTTAGGTTGTTCTCAAAGCTAATTCTAGGTTGACGAATCTGGAACTTAGATCTTAGGATAATTGATTAGGCACGACAGTGCGATTAATTACCTGATAGAACCTAGGTGAGCAAATTGATTATTCGCAAAGAGATTTGGTTTAATTGATTTGTGAACATATCAAACATGAACTTTAAAGCTGATTTAGACTTTAGGATTCGCAAAGAGATTTGGAATTCCTAGGATTTAGATTTAGATAGTTTTCGCAACGAGAGTTGGTTAGCTATATTTTAGTGATTTTAGTTCAAGAACCGTGCTTAATCTGAATCCTGTTAGTTAATTTAGCTGCATTCATTGATTTCCTGAGAAATACCGTAGGCCTATATTCTCTCCATTGATTTACAACCCTTTTAATTTCTGCACTGCTTTCAATTACATCTGTTTCACTTAGCGTAACTCAGCATCTAGAATCTATTGTGTGTTTCTGTGAGTCCTTGTGTTCGACCCCTATCTATACTACGACAAATGCTTTAGTACTGTTAGGGTATTAAATTGAGCATATCAACGAACAAGACAGGAACAAGAAGAGAATTCGCTTCTCTCAAGAACTAGAGGAAGTGCGGCGCTTTATTGATAATCAAAAGGTCACCAAAGATACAAGCTGCAGGGGAACCTTATAATGGCTCGTCAGCTAGGGGACCCTTAGGTCAAATTAAAACACAAAACGCAAACAAAAACAAGAAAATGGAAAATCTGCATCCCTAACTAAAACAAAAGTGCATCGTTTTATTTAAAGCAAGAAAAGGAAACTATGGCCGCGACACCTAAACTACTTGTTTTGGAGTCGTTTTGAGGCGGTCCTTAGTTGTTGGGGAAGCTTGAATCACCTACAAAGACAGTGTATAATGTAAACAGGTTACATTGATGCGATGAGGTCCGAGATGGTGTTTAGGGAGCTCTTGAAGATGACTTCGGCTCTGGTGTGTTCCGTGTGTGCAGCTGCTTGGGGAAGTCTTCTTGATTAGAGAATCCCTTATCTTCAAGTCCTTGCGATCCCTCACCTTCGGTCTCTTCTTCTTGCCTCTTTTGGTTCTTCTCGGGTAAGTGACTTGTGGTGGAAGCAACTTGTTGTTCCTTTGCTTTCTCATTGGGTTCTTGAGCTCTTGTTCCTGCCAAGAAGCTATGCATACCTTTGGGATCATCAGGAAACGTCCTACTTAGGTTTAGTCGGCTGAATTCATCGGCAATCCCTTCTTTGTCGCTGAGGGGGTCTCCGGGTAGTTGGTTAGAGAGCTTCTTGAGTTCTGCATCTTTAGGAAGAAAACTACATGACGTGTTAGTCTTAAAATGATCACTTGGACGAGAAAACTTACATCCCTCAGTGACGATCATATCGTTTGGAGTGGTCTTTGGAACAAAGCCTTTTCTCTCGGCTAAAACTGCATCGGCTACGGTTTTCTCGGCTAACTTTTTCTCTGGGGAAATTGCTTCGGCTAATTTTCCCTTAGTACGATTCTCCTCGGCTAAAACTGATTTTCCCTCATAATTCTACTCGGCTAAAACTGATTCTCCCTCATAAATTCTCTCGGCTAAATTCCTCTCGGCTACGATTTCTTTGGCACGATCTTTCTCGGCTATTTCTTGAAAAGACTCGTCTGATCCGAATGAGTTGATGAAAGTTTGTACAGCAGTTCCAAACCTTCTTTTGAGTTGCTTAGCCTTGGAACGGGTCATTGGCCATTCTTGGACTATGGGCATCTGTTTTGGGTGGGCATTAGAGTCGGTGTCCTCATCATTCCCTCCCTCTTCAAGAGGTTTTGACCTCAAAACTTGATCTCATGCGTCATAGAAAGATAGATCAGCAACATTAAATGTATGTGAGATATTAAACTCACCTGGTAGCTCTAGCTTGTAGGCATTGTCATTGATTTTGGCTAGAACTTTGAATGGACCGTCGAATCTTGGATTGAGTTTGGATGCACGCTTGTCCGGAAACCTTTCTTTTCTCATGTGTAGCCAGACCCAATTTCTTGGTTCAAAGGTGAGTTCCTTCCTGCCTTTGTCATGGCTCCTCTTGTATCCCTCGGTTTTCTTCTCAATATTAGCCTTAGCTTTCTCATGCAACTTTTTGATAAGCTCAGCACGCCTAAGGCCGTCTTGATTAACATGTTCTACTTGTGGAATTGGCACTAAATCTACTGGAGATAGAGGGTTAATTCCATAGACAACTTCAAATGGAGATAGCTTAGTGGCCGGATGAACATCCATATTATAAGCAAACTCTATGAATGGAATGCAATCAAGCCATGTTTTCATATTGTTACCAAGAGTAGCTCTAAGTAGAGCTCCAAGTGTACGATTTACCACCTCCGTTTGTCCATCTGTTTGGGGGTGATAGGTAGTAGAGAAGAGGAGCTTGGTTCCTAACTTTCTCCACAAAGTTCTCCAAAAGTGACTCAAAAATTTTGTGTCACGATCAGATACTGTGGTCCTTGGGACTCCATGCAAGCCCACCACCTCCTTGAAGAACAGATTAGCAATTTGAGTTGCATCATTGGTCTTATCACACGGGATGAACTGTGCCATCTTAGAGAACCGGTCTACAACGACAAAGATTGAGTCCTTGTGTCGTATCTTGGGGAGTCCTAAAACGAAATCCATAGAGATATCTACCCATGGGGCGTTAGGAATAGGTAAAGGAAGATAAAGACCATGTGGATGTGACCTGGATTTAGCTTTGTGGCATTGCACTCATCTAGAGCAGAATCTCTCCACATCTTTCTTGAGGTGAGGCCAATAGAAGTGGTCTTTCACTAAGGCCAAGGTCTTGCCCCATTAGTCGTCCTCCGTGTGCTTCACTAAGCACTAGCTCTCTCATTGATCCCTGTGGAATACACAAACGTTTATCTTTAAAAAGAAAACCATCTTGGTGATAGAATGAACCGTATATTCCTTTGCCGTGATCTTTGTAGCAATCTTCAAGCTCAGGATCATCTTTGTAGAGGTCCTTGATGTTCTCGAATCCTAGCACCTTGGCCTCCATTGTTGCGATAAGAGCATGCCTCCTTGACAAGGCATCGGCTACTACATTTTCTTTTCCCTTTTTGTACTTAATGACGTAGGGAAACGTCTCTACAAACTCAAGCCACTTTGCATGTCTCCTTTTGAGGGATGTCTGACCTCTCAAATGCTTAAGAGTCTCATGATCCGTATGAATGATGAACTCCTTAGACAACAAATAGTGTTGCCAAGTTTCTAAAGCTCGGACAAGAGCATAGAGCTCCTTGTCATAGGTTGGATAGTTAAGCGTAGTTCCACTTAGTTTCTCACTAAAGAAAGCTACTGGCCTTTTTCCTTGGTGTAGCACAACTCCAATTCCTAGGCCGGATGCATCACACTCTACTTCAAACATCTCATCGAAATCGGGCAAAGCAAGAACCGGTGCTCGAGTGAGCCTATCTTTGAGATTGTTGAAGTCAGTTTCTTGAGCTGTCCCCCATGAGAATGACACATTCTTCTTGATCACAGCAGTGAGTGGAGCAGCAACAGTACTGAAATTCCTTACAAACCGTCGATAGAAACTTGCTAAGCCGTGAAAGCTCCTAACATGCCCTATAGTCGTCGGCGTGGGCCAATGTCTTATGGCTTTGATCTTCTCCTCATCTACTTGTAGTCCCTGTTCACTTACTACAAAACCTAAGAACACAAGCTGGTTAGTACAAAATGTGCACTTCGTAATGTTAGCATAAAGGCCTTCCTTGCGAAGTGATTTAAGCACTAGTTCTAGGTGTTTGAGATGATCTTGTAGGTTCTTACTATATATAAGTATATCATCAAAATAAACAACTACAAATTTACTTATATAGGCACGCAGAACCTGGTTCATTAGTCGCATGAAGGTGCTAGGTGCATTAGTCAAGCCAAAAGGCATGACTAGCCATTCATACAACCCTTGTTTGGTCTTGAAAGTTGTTTTCCACTCATCTCTTTCACGCATTCTGACTTGGTAGTATCCACTTTTCAAATCTACCATTGAGAAGATAACGGAGCCACTTAGTTCATCTAGCATGTCGTCTAAGCGCGGAATGGGGTACCGGTATTTGATAGTGATGTTGTTGATAGCTCGGCAGTCCACACACATCCTCCAAGTGCCGTCTTTCTTTGGAACTAACAACACGGGCACTGCACATGGGCTGAGACTCTCTCTTATGTACCCCTTATCTAGCAAATCCCGCACTTGTTTTTCTAACTCCTTAGTCTCTTCGGGATTCATTCGGTAGGCTGCCTTGTTGGGTAAGGCAGAGCCTGGAACAAGATCTATTTGGTACTCTATTCCTCGAATAGGAGGCATGCCTGGAGGATTATCTTCACGGAATAGATCTTTGAACTTGTTTAGCAAGGCATCTACTTCTGGTGGCAAGTCTAGATCCTTGAACTCTGTACTTAGACATTCTTTAAAAAGCATCAGCAACATAGTGCCCTTGGCACTCATAGTACGGTTAAAATCACCAGTAGTGATGTATAGATTAGAAACACTTACCTTGGTCTCCTTGCTCATTCTAGTCTGCAGTTCATGCACTTCTGTTGGGCTTAGAGGGGCCAAGTTGTGCTTGCGTTCCTTGTGCATGAAGGAGTAGTAATTTGTCCGGCTATTATGAATAGTTGCCCGATCAAATTGCCATGGTCTCCCCAGCAGGAGGTGTCCAGCTTGCATAGGAACTACGTCACAAAGCACCTGGTCTTGGTACTTGCCTACGCTGAAGGGAACAGTCACTTGCTCCGTTACTTTGAGCTCAATGGTGTCATTGAGCCATTGTAACTTGTAGGGTCTAGGGTGCTTAACTTTCTCCAGTCCTAACCTGTCTACCATAAACTTGCTAGCCACATTAGCACAAGATCCTCCATCTATTACAAGATTACATACCTTGCTATTAATAGTGCATTGCGTGTGGAACAAGTTCTCTCTTTGAACTTTCTCCTCAGGTTGAATCAGCACGCTAAGAACTCTCCTAGTTACTAGTAGATCGACAGTTTCTGGATACTAAATGTCATCGCCAGCTTCATCTACTTCTTCCTCCATTTCATCTTGAGATTCATAGCCTCCACTTGCCGTAATAATCATTACTCTTTGGTTCGGGCAGTCTCTAGCATAGTGTCCTCTTCCCCGACATTTGAAACATGTAATGTCACGAGATCTAGCCTGACTAGTGTTAGAGAACTTACCTTGTTCTGGCCGAGATGACTTAGGGAAGTCATTGGCTTTGCTTTTGAAACGAGAATCGATCTCAATAGCTTTGCCTTTGTCTATTGGACGGCTGCTGCTACTTGCTTGCCAAGGCGGTCCCTTGCTTCGGTTAGCATGGGATGTCTTGCGCTTGATTTGCTGTTCCACTTGTACTGATAAGTGCAAGAGCTCATGGAGCCCGCTATATCTTGCTCTCTCCACTTTTCGAGCTATTCTATCTTGTAGCCCATCTATGAATTGCGCCATTATCGCTTCCTCGGACTCCTCTAACTCTAATGAGTTCATTAACTTCTCAAAATATTCCTCTACTGTCATGTTGCCTTGTGCTAGTTTCCTGAAACGTTTTTGTACGTCACGGTGATAATGCTCAGGCACGTACCTTAGTCTTAGGAGGTGTTTCATGTCATGCCAAGTTTTGATGGGTCCAAAGAGTTGCCTCCTTCTTTCGGCAACGGTCCTATCCCACCAAGGTAGGGCCTTCTCCGTGAGCTGAGCTGCTGCTAAGGCAACTTTCTTTTGCTCTCCATAGTCGTAGCACTCGTAGATGTATTCAAAACGCCTCTCCCAATTCAAGTATACTTCTGGATTTGATTTGCCTGCGAAAGTAGGGGGAGTTAACTTGATTTCATGATTACCTTCTCTAGGTTCTCGGTCTCGTGGCCGATTTCCTCTTAAAGGATCACGTCTCCTCTGGTTTTGGAACCTCAGTGGATCTGGTGGAGGATCATCTTCCAGCTTCGGCATGATGTCATCGTTGTCATCTTGCTGGTCTTGTTGTCGAGGGGCCGGCTCATTCCTCCTAGCTTGAGGGATAGTTCGCTCGGGAGCTCTCGGCTGTGGGTGCTCAAGTTGACCGAGCCTCTGGCCAAATCCTCTCAGCTCTTCCCTCATGGCGGTGAGCATATGCATGATAGCATCATGGGGAGCGTTGTTGGCTTCCTCTCCCATGGTTGATAACCTGTCGTCCTAGAGACTTACTCAAAGACAACAATACGTCAAATATCGAGTGAGATTGAAGAACGATTCAGAAATCAAGCTTGAAACTATTTTAAAACCTTTGTCAAAATTACTAGCTGTCCTAGCAAGGGTCTTAAACAATTCGCAAGTCTCAAACACTTAAAGAAAAATTCTAAAATTCTTTTTAGGTATTTTTCTAAAACGCTACTAGCGATAAGACAAATTTCCTCTTTTTTTTTTTGACTTTCGTAATTGAAACTAAGCAACCTAGAACGAGTTTAATTTTTGTTTTTTTGCTTTTCTTAATCAAACAGAAGAACAAGAACACGAAATTATCAAACCCTAACTTATATTTTTTTTTGTATTTTTCTTTTCTTAGACTAATCGATTCTAACAACCTAGCGATAAGAACTAACGACTTAACAACAAGGTAAGAGATTAGAAAACCAAAGCTGAAACCTTTGGCTCTGATACCAGATGGTGTAAGCCTCGGTGGTGAGAGCTTAACCGGGATAGAGGTGGAGCTAAAGACAGGCGGTCGCCCTCTTCTGTAGCGGATTGATGATTGAAGATGGGGGTGACTTGACACGATGGCGGTCGCTTCTCTCGTGTGGAGTCTTAGAGATGAAACGATGGTGGAGTGAATACACGACACAGAGGGGATATTACTCTCTGATACGGTGCAAGAACTTGGCTTCTTCGAATCACACGAACAAGAAAAGAACAAGAAGAGAATTCGCTTCTCTCAAGAACTAGGGGAAGTGCGGCGCTTTATTGATAATCAAAAGGTCACCAAAGATACAATCTGCAGGGGAACCTTATAATGGCTCGTCAGCTAGGGGACCCTTAGGTCAAATTAAAACGCAAAAACAAAAGAAACAAAACGCAAACAAAAACAAGAAAATGGAAAATCCGCATCCCTAACTAAAACAAAAGTGCATCGTTTTATTTAAAGCAAGAAAAGGAAACTATGACTGCGACACCTAAACTACTTGTTTTGGAGTCGTTTTGAGGCGGTCCTTAGTTGTTGGGGAAGCTTGAATAACCTACAAAGATAGTGTATAATGTAAACAGCTTACATTGATGCGATGAGGTCCAAGATGCTGTTTGGGGAGCTCTTGAAGATGACTTTGGCTCTGGTGTGTTCCGTGTGTGCAGCTGCTTGGGGAAATCTTCTAGAGAGTATTCTTGATTAGAAAATCCCTTATCTTCAAGTCCTTGCGATCCCTCAGCTTCTGTCTCTTCTTCTTGCCTCTTTTGGTTCTTCTCGGGTAAGTGACTTGTGGTGGAAGCAACTTGTTGTTCCTTTGCTTTCTCCTTGGGTTCTTGAGCTCTTGTTCCTGCCAAGAAGCTATGCATACCTTTGGGATCATCAGGAAACATCCTGCTTAGTCTTAGTCGGCTGAATTCATCGGCAAGCCCTTCTTTGGCGTTGAGGGGGTCTCCAGGTAGTTGGTTAGAGAGCTTCTTGAGTTCTGCATCTTTAGGAAGAAAACTACATGACGTGTTAGTCTTAAAATGATCACTTGGACGAGAGAACTTACCTCCCTCAGTGACGATCATATCGTTTGGAGTGGTCTTTGGAACAAAGCCTTTTCTCTCGGCTAAAACTGCATCGGCTACGGTTATCTCGGCTAACTTTCTCTCGGGGGAAATTGCTTCGGCTAATTTTCCCTCAGTACGATTCTCCTCGGCTGAAACTGATTTTCCCTCATAATTCTCCTCGGCTACAACTGATTCTCCCTCATAAATTCTCTCGGCTACGATTTCTTTGGCACGATCTTTCTCGGCTATTTCTTGAAAAGACTCGTCTGATCCGAATGAGTTGATGAAAGTTTGTACAGCAGTTCCAAACCTTCTTTTGAGTTGCTTAGCCTTGGAACGGGTCATTGGCCCTTCTTGGACTATGGGCATCTATTTTGGGTGGGCATTAGAGTCGGTGTCCTCATCATCTAGCATCATGAACTAGAGACTGATCCTAGGTATATTAGAGCCACGAAAGTGCTGAATCTAAATATCTGAACTAATCTTTAGAGAGAGAATTTCCCTATAAGATACGAAAGTATACTTATAGAGTGTCGTGAATGTTTACGAACTTGATTTTATCGCATATTTTTTTGCGTGGCTAGCAACGAAAGCTGACTAGTTAAGTTGTTAAGTTATAGGTGGGTAGTGCTACGACAGTAGGCTATACACTATTCTGTGTTCAAGTTCGTGAGTTTGCTAGAATCGATTTTACTAAGAGCTTTGTTACCGTGCTTTGAATCGAACATTTCCCGGAGATATCATTGTTGACCCAACATCGTTTTATTATTGGTGTACAACCGATTTTCATTATTGCTTTTCAATCCGATTTTTCCTTTTTACGTACTTTACAATTTGTGACACCAAAAATCCTTTTAAAAACCTCTTTCGTTTTAGACTACCTTACTAATTCTCTTTCTAAGGTTTTGTAGAAAAGTGTGCTCTCCATGTGGATCGACACCCTAAGTACTACTTCGCACTACTGTGCACTTGCAGACGCCTAGGGTGTTACAAATTTTATTACCTGAAGGTGAGCGATAATCCGACAGCCATCACTCTTCAATGAAGGTTGCAAGTTGCGAGGAAGAATCGGAAAATCGACGATCTCCTCTCCGATGGTGCTGAGGCGTGGTTCAGTTGTAGCGGCGAGGCGGTGCGGTGGCAGATGCTTATGGCGTGAATCGATTTGATTTTTTTATCCAAGCTTCGAAGATGCTAGAGGGGGCGGCGGTGCGAGCAAGGAGGAGAAATATCGGCGGAGGAGCAGAAGTTGCAGTCCATGGCGGAAATCGTTGCTCCGACTAGGTGGGTGGCATCACGAGTGGAGGAAGGTGTTGCGGTGGTCGGTGACGACCTATGCGACTAGACAGTTATAGACGATGATAATTAGGTAAGCAATTTCCTCTTGCTGATAATCGGGGTGTTTTGGATCTTCCTTCGCCGAATTGAGGTTGCGGTCAGTGGATCGGCTTGTTGCTGACATGTTGAGGGTTTTCGAGATCCGGTTCGATGGCTCTAGGTATTATTTTTGTTTTCGCGTTGGTTTCTCTGGTTTTTTTGTTGAGGATTTCTTCTCACGGGCTTCGATCCAACAGAGGAAATGTGGCCGAGATCAGGTTGCTCGTCGGTTCACATTTGGCGGTTGGAGTCGACTCTTCGGCTGGTCGACGACGGACTGGCAGTGAGCCGCAAAGCTCTTTTCTTGTAGTCACCGGTGAGGTCGTTGAATGGAGGAAGAAATCAATTTTACAATTCTCACATTCTCAGCGATTTTGTTTACCTTCGATTAGATTCCAATGTGTTCAGTTCAATTTTACTGCGATTTAGTTTTTGTAATCAGTTCCTAGTCTTGGTTAGATTGATTTGAATAAAATAATATTAAAAAAAAATTATTTCAATTTATGCAACAGAATTTTGTTGAGTGCTGATTCAGAATTTCAATTATCTTGATATTTTGAATATGAGAGCATCCATAATGGGGTGTCTCAATAACACCCTCCATTAAACAAAAGAAAAAAAAATTAAAAAAGAAGAGATAGGGAGACAAAAAAAAAGAGAATGAGAAACACTCTAAAAAAAATTGAGAGATACCCAAATTGAAGTGTAACATTGTGATATGTCCAATTTTTTTTATTTATTTTTAATTAAAAAAACAAAAAATAATAATATTTTTTTGAACACCAATGTGGATGCTGCCTAACTGAAAAGATATTTTCGAAGTACCAATCTTGTGTGAGGATCATATGGTTTTGTATTATCTGGATATATTTTCTAATTATTAAAAATAATTATATAGCCGCCAAGATGGAACTAGTCATTGTTTAACGCGCACCTCTCCTCAACAATAAAATTTATGATAAACAATCGGAACATATTATATAAGATATCCACATAGCATGAAATTTCACATATTTTAATTAAATCTTCAGAGTTTGAGACCAGAGAAAAACACTCATAGAGATGTCAGAAGCTTCCAAACAGATGACAAGAAATGGTAATTTCACTGTCTCAACAAATACTCTATGATTTTATCTAATAAACACTGAGAATTCTAAATTTTCTTTAACCAACAGAAGAATCAGAACAAGTTCAGAATCCAGAACCAGACCAGATCTTAAGCCAAAGAAGATCGTTGGTGCTAAATCAAAGAAAATGGTGGATCTCTGTTTCTTTATGTCTTTTCTTAGTCTTGCTCGGAGATTCTCTCGTCATGCTTCTCTTGAACTTTTTCTATGTTCAAGACAATCGAGAAGATAGTAACCAAGATCTACAATACAAAGGAACATGGACTCAAGCTCTGATCCAAAACGCTGCGTTTCCAATCCTTATCCCTCTCTTCTTCATTTTCCCTTCACCAAAACTAAACCCTGAAACCAACAATACTCGTTTTCTCTCTTTTCGTCTTCTCTTTCTTTACTTCGCTCTTGGTGTTCTTGTTGCTGCTCATAGCAAATTATTCGCGCTCGGGAAGCTATACGCAAACTATGGCATATTCACGTTGATTTCCGCCACCCAATTGATATTTACCGCGATTTTCACAGCCATCATAAACCGGTTCAAGTTTAATAGATGGATCATCATATCGATAATCCTCACTCTTGTTATATACGTTTTCGGTAGTCCTGAATTTGGAGGAGAGCCTGATGAAAACGAAGAATTCTACAGCATTCAAGCCTGGTTAACCTTTGCTGCTTCGGTTGCTTTCGCATTATCTCTCTGTTTATTCCAACTCGGTTTCGAGAAACTTTTGGTAAAGACAAAGAGATATGGTAACAAGAAAGTGTTTAGGATGGTCTTAGAGATGCAAATATGTGTTTCTTTTGTCGCGTCGGTTGTTTGTCTCGTTGGTTTGTTTGCGAGTGGCGAGTTCAAGGAATTGAAAGGTGATAGCGAGAGGTTTAAGAAAGGGGAAACATATTATGTTTTGAGTTTGGTCGGGTTGGCTTTTTCGGGGCAGGTTTGGGCGGTCGGGCTAATAGGTTTGGTGCTTTATGTTTCGGGTGTGTTTGGTGATGTTGTACATATGTGTGCTTCACCACTTGTGGCTTTGGTAGTTGTGTTGGCATTTGATTTTATGGATGACGAGTTTAGTTGGCCTAGAATAGGTACTTTGATAGGAACAGCTTTGGCTTTAGGATCTTACTTCTACTCACTGCACAAGAAAAGCAAGAAGGAGATGATGGAACTTAACCAAAGAGAAAACAATGTTGAAGTTTAGTCTCTCATGTCAAATGTATGTTTGTGTCTTTTTCAGAATATTTTCTCGTTCTTGTTAATCTTGTAACTAAGTCAATGTCACAATTATGTTGTATAGATCCGAAAGCTATGTGATTTATTTGTTAATTGTGTTTGATTGATTTCGTTTTATTTCTTCGTATTTATATGTTACAATATTCGTTTACTATGTGATTTATTTGTTAATTGTTTTGATTGATTTCATTTTATTTCTTCGTATATATATGTTACAATATTCGTTTAAGATGATTCAGCTTATTTACGAGAATAAGCATTGTAGTAGTGCATATTGTAGTTGGAAATACAAAAGTCAAAATTTATAAATAAGAATAAACTGAAAATGCAGCTGTCTTGAAACAGTCGTTGTATCAGTGGAACTAGTACAAAAAGTGATACAAAGGAGCGTTGTGGAGCAACTGATGACGTGGAGTTAAAGCGTGAGCTGAACTGGGCTTAGTAGCTGACATGGATGATACAAGAGGCAAGCCAAGAATCAGTACCTGAGCTGGACAAGCATCTTGGAGAGAATATTGCAACTTGGAGGAGTTTCCTTATTCTTAAGAAAAGAAAAGAGAAACATGACTTATTCTTGAAGATTTGCATTTATCTCCAAGATGAGATTCGACTAAGGTTAGTATTTTACCTATTATGTATTTTATGGGTGTTTAAACATTGTATGTGCTTTACACAATGAAAGATAATTCTTAGCAAAATGGGTTTTGAGTTTCTTGTAAGAAAGCAAAAGCGAAGAGGCTAAGGGGTTTATCTGAGAGGTTCTTGGTGTTGATTTATTTTTGTCTAAGCAGTATTCTGGTTTACAATGATCTCAAGCTCGGATCTCAAAGAAGGAGGGATTATTGAACCGGGTTATCAGGGGCCTCCAGAAGGAGAGCAAATCGATCTAGAGTAGTATGGATGCTCTAGATTCGAGCAATCCACCATCTTGAAGGTGTGAATCTTGAAGGTGTAAACCTTCCGACAAATTGTAATTGAACACACAGGGTGAAAGTTTCGAGTTGTAGAGTTTGGTTTTTGAGACCGGCTCATGTAAAAAAATTACTTAATTTTATTGTTGTCGACTTGCATGTTTTAAAGGTATATATGTTTTTTGCAGGGTATCCGGTGTTTCTCTTTGAAACTCATGAGTCCGACTCAAGGTTTGAAGTCCCGTTTATCCTTTAACCGTAGTGTGGGATATAATTGTTTTTCCCGAATCTTCGTCTTTTGTTTTTAGGTTTTACCCGAAGTATTTGACTACGGGATCTTCATGTTTTTTACACGATCGTCTTGTGCCTCAGGAAAGATCTGGTTATTCAAACGTGAATATTTATTTGCCTTATTTGTAAAATATTTCCTTAATGCTGTGGGAAGATCTCGTGGATCCGACCGACTAATCTGCGTCGGTTATTGTGCTAGTCTTTTTATTGAACCCTTCTTTAATGTTTGATTAAATTCATTCCTCGTCTGGTTTAGCAAATGGATCCTTCCAGAACTATGCTCATGTTGATCCCCCATCAATGAATCACCAACTGATTGTTGAGAGGGGTTTGCGTCGGTCTGACGACGAATTCATCTGTTCCGGCTTGAGGTTTCCTACGTTGTCCCTTCTGATGGATCTTGATCCATCGGATTTCGCACAAGCTCTCGATTTATGCGAGAGGGCTAGTAATGCCATTTTTTTCTTATACGAAAAGTATTACCTTCATGTTATTGTAACTTTGATGGTATGTCTTGTGAGCTCATCTTTGTATATCGAGACATGATACGTCTTCGTAGGGAGACTCGTAGAAAGATAGATAAGTTGGCTCTTCAGATGAGGCTATTCGAGGAGGGGATCAGGCTCATGGAGTCTCCTACTGCAAGTTGGGGCGAGCTCAATATTGTTCCAGTCCCTGCGTAACCCGATGTGATTCTCCGAATGGGTAGAACAAAAACTCTCCTTATTTTGTTGGTTCTAGTTTGTACATGGCGTTGGAGCCCTCCTTAATGAATAAGAACCTTGTTTCTGATCATTTATTTCATCTGATATATCATGGTTTTTACCCGTTTTAGGCCATGATATAAGTCATTTTTATAGATTCTTTCTAGTATTTTGGAGTCTTTTAGAGTCTTTTCAGGTTTTAGGTACGTTTGGAGCATTATTGAAGATATTGAACCATTTTGGAGCTTTTTGGAGCCAAGCAGAGATCATGTAGCTGAGACACCGACTTGATGCTTGAGTATCGATCGATACACTTATGGTATCGATCGATACCCGTCGAAGAAACAGAAGGATCGCGACTTTTCTGAAGATTTGAGAAACTGCAAATTGCCCCAGAAGACTTTATTATTTACAAGAAACCCCATAACGTGTCTTAGGTTATTTATTAGGTTTTTTTAGCCGCTTTGGCTATTACGCTTCATACACGGTTTATTCTATTCTGGTTTTGTGAGAGAGCTTTCTGAGGGAGACAAGTCTGAAACTCTATTTGTCCGAGAGAAGATTTCGAACCCCTGTTTTACTCTCTTTCTTATTATTTATTCAGTGATTTATTCAAACATGTTTATTGTTTCAATTTCCATGTCTGAGTAGATCTTTTGTTAGGTTTAGGGTTCTCATAAGGGATTTCTTTGAATGCTAGGTTGATTAGTTGTTTAGGGTTCATAATCTGAATTAGTTATTCACCTTAGGTTGTTCTCAAAGCTAATTCTAGATTGATCACCTGGAACTTAGATCTTAGGATAATCGATTAGGCACGACAGTGCAATTCATTACCTGATAGAACTTAGGGTGAGCAAAATAACTATTCACAAAGAGATTTGATTTAGTTGTTTTGTGACCAAATCAAACTTGAACTAAAAGTTGGTTAGGATTCGCAAAGAGATTTGGAATTCTAGGATTTAGACTTAGATAATTCTTGCAACGACAATTGGTTAATTATACTTTAGTGATTTGAGTACAAGAACCGTGCGTAACCTGAACCCTGATTAGTTAGTTTATCTGCATTCATTGAGAAATACCCTGAACATATTTTCTTTCCAATCGAATTACAACTTGTTTACGTATTTGCTTTCAATTCCATTGATCACTTAGCTTAATTCAACCTTTAAAATCTATTGTGTGTTTTCTTGAGTCTCTGTGGATTCGACCCATAAGTATTACAATTGACAAAGCTTTAGTACTTATAGGGTATTAATTCGCCATTAGATTTTTGTTTGAGAATTTCGACTAAGTTCGACCAGTATCGATCGACACCCTAGTGGTATCGGTCGATACCTGTCGTGAATTTTTGTGTTACTTACGTTCTTGACTTTTGTGTTTCAGGTGCATCCCTATTCGTGAAACCAGAAGGAACAAGAGCACTCCGCTAGTTAATATGTCAAACGAGAAGCTAGCACTTTTGGAACGCACAAACAGGAAACTAAAGAAGCCAGCAGAGATGAACAACAATCCAGTGGTTTTGGTTCAAGATGGAGTTTGTACTTACAGAGACCAAGAGGGTCATTTGTGTAATGAGAGAGGGCAACGATTGGATGGAGAGGGGAACATCATTCCACCTCCTGCTGTTGTCGAAGAGGTTGTTGTTGTGAATGATGGGAATGTTGTAGCTGATCGTGGTTGAATAATTGGTGAGTACAACAGGCCTGATCAGTTTTATGGCAATCGATCAGCGATTCGCCCTCCACCATTTCAGAGGAATGACTTTGAGCTGAAACCTGCATACTGCACTCTTGTGGGTCAGCACCCTTTTCATAGTCTTTCCAATGAACACCCCATGGATCATATTGAGAGGTTCGAGGATTTGGTCACTAGCATCAAGTGCAATGGAGTCTCCTATGATTACCTCTTCTGCAAGCTATTCCCATATTCTCTAGTTGGAGATTCGACTTACTGGCTGAAGCAGTTGCATCCTGGATCACTGACTACCTGGGAGGAGACTTAGACTGTTTTCCTGAATAATTTCTATGATGATGCACGATCCGAGGATCTTAGGAATAAGATCTCCCAGTTTTCTCAAGGCCCGACTAAGGCATTCAAGGCTGCTTGGACGAGATTTAGATCATATCAGAGATATTGTCCACATCATGGGTACACTAATGTTCAGCTGATGGGTTTCTTCTTCAGAGGGATTGATTGGAGGTAACAGATGGCTTTGGATGCTGCGAGCAATGGGAATTTCAATACCAGGTATCCCGATGATGCTTATATGCTTATTGCGAACTTGGTGTCTAGCAATAGCACCAAGAATGCATATTTTGAGCGAAAGAAGCAGAGTGGGAACATGGATGGATCGCATATTGCTGATGTTCAGGCTAAGTTAGATTTAGTGCACAATCTCTTGCTGGGAAAATCGATGAAGGCATTCCATTTTGCTGAGGAAGTCGAGAATATCAATGAGGATGAAGTAGAGGATGTTAACTACATTGGTGGTTCTGGTTTTCAGGGTCAGAGGAATCAATACAACAACAACCGAAACTTCAACAACAATTTTCAGTAATGAGGATTCAAATCTGAAGCTAATCCAAGTGGTTTTGAGTCGAATTAGTTTGGCCAGAAACCTTTCCAGAACAGTGGTTATACCAGGAACTATGAGAATTCATCTTATCAGCATATACCTGCTAAAACCCCAGAGAGCAAGATTGAGTCTATGCTTGAACAGCTGGTTCAAGGACAGCATCATATAACAGTGGATTTCAATGGGATGATGGATGCTATGTACAAAGATCTGAGTGGAAAGATCGAAGCTCTCGGTATTCATCAGAAGAAGCTGGAAACTCAGGTAGCTCAGACTTCAGAGGCTGTAAAAAGGCAAGAAGGTTTTCTTCCAGGGAAATGAGAAAACCCAAGGGCACACATCAATGCAATCACCTTGAGGAATTGAAAAGAGGTCAATACAGGAGTGAAAGTTGGCCAAACTGTAGGAAATTTCGTCGATCTTGACGACGAGCATTCTGAAATCCCAGGGTATCGATCGACACTAGCCAGCATCGATCGACACCAGTCAAGATATTAAAACATGATGACTCCAAAACCCGTGTATCGATCGATACCCCTATGGTATCGGTCGATACCGATCCTGCAGTCGATATGACACCTGAAGTTTTGAAGAAAGTACCTGATGTGGTTGCAGAAAGACTTTACATACCGAGGATACATTATCCCAAGGCTATTGGAAAGACTAAGAAGGAGGTAAAAGACTTTAGATGCAAGGCAATTTCGGACAAGCTGGTTGTTGAACTTCCTTTCATTGATGCTATCAAGACTTCTCCAGCTTTCAGGAGATATGTCAAGAGGATGGTGTCTAGCAATGTGAGCCTTGAGGAAGGATGTTTGATGATTACTCATGAGTGAAGTGTAATCCTGACCAACATGATCCCAAAGAAGCTACCAGATCCAGGGAGTTTTGTGTTGGATTGTACGATTTTCACAGACAGCTTTGAGCGTTCTCTTTATGACATTGGCTCAAGTGTCAACCTCATGCCATACTCAGTTGCTAAGAGAATGGGGATGACAGACTTCACGTCAACAAGGATCTCACTGATACTTGTTGATCGCTCAGTTAGACTTCCAGAGGGGTTGCTCGAGGATGTTCATATTAAGATTGAGAATTGCTTGATCCCAACTGACTTCATTTTCGTGGAGTATGATGCAGAACCTAGAGATCCTCTTATCTTGGGAAGGCCATTCCTAGCAACAGCTGGTGCTCTGATTGATTGCAGGAATAGGAAGATAGCTCTTAACATCAGAGAGTTGGTCATGACTTTTAACATGGAAAAGATGATGAAGAGACCAACCATCGATGGACAGACTTTCTTTGTTGATACCTTCAGTGACATAGCTGAAGAGTACTTCCTGGAGATGCATCCTGAGAATCCATTGGAGAGAGCATTGGTCTGTTCAGCTGAGTCAGAGGTTTATTCGGGTGATGTTGCTGCTGGATACTCGAAGATACTCGATACAGCACCACCAGTATCGATCGATACTCCCCTAGTATCGGTCGATACCCTGCGACCAGAAAGGGAGTTGGCCGAAAGTTCTAAGCAAGCTGCTGGGCTTGGAGATTGGAGGGAGGAGAAAGCTCCTAAGGTGGAACTTAAGCCACTTCCAACAAATATGAGGTATGGTTTTCTTTGTCCTAATTCCACATACCCATCGATTATTAATGCTTCTTTGAACAACGCAGAGATTGCCTTACTGCTGAGCAAGCTGCGCAAGTATCGCAAAGCTCTTGGCTATTCTCTTGATGACATTTCAGGTATATCACCGGACCTGTGCATGCATATGATTCATCTTGAGGACGAGTCAAAGGCTTCAATTGAGCATTAGAGGAGGCTGAATCCAAACCTGAAAGAAGTGGTTAAGAAGGAGGTCATGAAACTCTTGGATGCAGGGGTTATCTATGCCATCTCGGACAGTTCTTGGGTCAGTCCAGTGCACGTTGTTCCTAAGAAATGAGGGATAACTGTGGTGAAGAATGAGAAGGATGAGATGATTCCTACTAGGACTATCACTGGGCATCGAATGTGCATTGACTACATGAAGTTGAATGCAGCCACAAGGAAATATCACTTCCCATTGCCATTCATTAACCGATGTTGGAGAGGTTGGCTAGTCATCCCTACTACTGTTTTCTCGATGGGTATTCAGGTTTCTTCCAGATTCCGATACATCCAGATGACCAAAGGAAGACGACTTTTACATGTCCTTATGGCATATTCACATACAGGAGGATGCCATTTGGATTGTGTCTATCTTCACAGACATGATTGCGTGTCTATCTTCACAGACATGATTGCGGATTTTATGGAGGTGTTCATGGATGATTTTTCAGTGTATGGATCATCATTCCATGACTGTTTGGCTAACCTGTGCAAGGTGCTACAGAGGTGTGAAGAGAAACACTTGGTCCTTAATTGGGAAAAGTGTCACTTTATGATTAAGGATGGCATCGTGCTTGGGCACAAGGTTTATGAAGCTGGGATTGAAGTTGACAAAGCCAAGATTCAGGTCATGACAAGCCTCCAACCACCGACTTCTGTGAAGGATATTCGAAGATTCCTTGGTCATGCGGGGTTTTACAGAAGATTCATCAGGGATTTCTCCAAGCTAGCCCGCCCACTCACCGCCCTATTATGCAAGGAGAATAAATTCGATTTCATACCTGAGTGTCTTGCAGCCTTTGAGGAGATTAAAAAGGTTTTGCTCCTATTGTGCAACCTCCTGATTGGACTTTGCCTTTTGAGATCATGTCCGACACTAGTGATTTTGTTGTTGGATCAGTTATGGGTCAGAGGAAGGATAAGAAGCTGCACGTTATCTACTATGCCAGCAGGACACTGGATGATGCTCAGATGAATTACAACACCACATAGAAGGAACTACTTACGGTTGTTTTCTCCATTGAGAAATTTTGATCCTACCTGATTGGGAGCAAAGTAATTGTTCATACTGATCATGCTGCTCTCAAATATCAGATGCGGAATAAGGATCTCAAGCTTCGCATATGTCGTTAGGTCCTTTTGCTCCAAGGTTTTGATATCGAGGTTAAGGACAAGAAAGGAATAGAGAACGGGGTTGCTGACCATCTTTCGAGAATTCAGATCGATGCAGACGTGCCTATTGATGATCAACTACCAGAAGACTCCATTTACTTCATTGAAACTGAGTTTCAAATGGGTTTTGCCGAAACTCTGCAATTTCCACGAATTGCAGGTTTTGGTATCGATCGACACTCCCCTGGTGTCGGTCGATACCCTGCGATTTCCAGACCTGTTTTGACTGCTGAACACCTTGGTGCTTCTGAAGGGTATCTAGTCGCTGCATCTGATTCCGATCAACCATGGTACGCAGATATTGCCAACTACCTCGCTGCAGATGAAGAACCAAAGCACCTCAAAAAATATGACAGGAAGACGTTTATGCGTGACATAAGGCGATTTTTTGGGATGAACCTTACCTGTACAAGCACTGTTGTGATGGTATCTACATGAGATGCATTGCTGAATCAGAGGTACCTAATGTTTTGTTTCATTGTCATGGATCTGAGTATGTTGGACACTTTGCTACTTTCAAGACAGTGTCCAAGGTTCTTCAAGCAGGCTTCTAGTGGCCTACTATGTTTAAGGATGCTCATGCCTTCGTTTCGCAGTGCGATGCGTGTCAGAGGAGAAGGAAGATCAGTAAGAAACATTAGAAGCCACATAATTTCATCCTTGAGGTTGAGATTTTTGATTGTTGGGGCATCGATTTTATGGGTCCCTTTCCTTCGTCATATGGAAACAAATACATCTTGGTTGATGTGGATTATGTGTCTAAGTGGGTTGAGGCCATTGCTAGCAGAACCAATGATTATTCAGTGGTCCTTAAGCAGTTTAAGACCATCATTTTCCCTCGATTTGGAGTACTTCGAATTGTGATAAGTGATGGTTGCACTCACTTTATCAACAAAGTTTTTGAGAAGTTGCTGAAGAAGCATGGTGTGAATCATCGTGTGGCTACTCCATATCACCCTCAAACCAGTGGGCAAGTCGAGGTCTCCAACAGGCAAATCAAGGAGATTTTGGAGAAGACAGTGGGTACTTCTAGGAAAGATTGGTCTGCGAAGCTGGATGACACACTTTGGGCTTACAGGACTGCTTTCAAGACACCACTTGGGACTACACCGTTTCATGTGCTGTATGGAAAAGCGTGTCATCTTCCAGTAGAAATTGAGCATAAGGCAGCATGTGCTACAAAGTTGCTGAATTTCGACATCAAGTCTGCTGCTGAGAGGCGATAGATCCAGCTGAATGAGCTCGATGAGATTAGGCATTATGCCTATGAGAACTCGAAGATGTACAAGGAGATGACTAAGGCGTATCACGACAAGAAAATCCTTTCCAGACACTTTGAACCCGATGATCAGGAACTTCTGTATAACTCTCGTTTGCATTTGTTTTCTGGTAAATTGTGTTCTCGTTGGTCAGGTCCTTTCGCAGTCAAGGAAGTTAGACCACATGGTGCAATTGTCCTAACGAATCCTTCAGGCGAAGAGTTCACTGTCAATGGACAAAGGGAGAAATACTATTGGGCGAGAGCCGAGATTCCAGAAGGACACAGAATGCCTCTGGATGATGCACCCACTGCCAGAACGGCAGTACAGTCAAGCTAATGACGTTAAACGAGCGCTTGGTGTTGGTGGGAGGCAACCCACTGGTGAGTCTGTATAAAAATCTTTTTCTTTTTATTTTTCGTTTTTGTGTATTGTGTCTTTAGTGAATCAGGTTCGACGAGGTGAAACAGAACTTCCATCACCAAATCGCCTTGGTATCAATCTATACCCCACGCGCATGTAAATTTTCTTTAAAACCCTCGAGTTTTTTTTTCCTCTTCTCCACAGTCGCCATCGGTCGACACTTAGCGAAAACCAATTCCAAATTCACCAAATCTTCGGTTCTTCACGGATTTGAGTGATTCCGGTGCCTAACCTTGTTGGATTTTTGTGATATATCTCTTTCTATCATCTATTCATCCGATCTACAAGGTATGACACACTAATTCCCCTTTTTCCATCAAAAGAACACAAGGTTTGGGTTTCATGATTTTTGCCTCTTTTCACTCGTTTTCTTGGGCAAGGCTTGTTAGATTAGTGATTAGAACGGATTTTCGAACCCCCCTTGTGCTAGTTTGTTGAAATTTTGGAAGTTTTGGAATTTGGAGATTCTGGTTCGAAATCGCTAGGGTATCGATCGATACCCTGATGGTATCGGTCGATACTCTGATGGTATCGGTCGATACCCTGCGGGTTATGCTGACATTTTGAGTAGATTGATGGTGATTGTTGCTGTTACTGGATGTTGTGGTTGATTTGTGCTTATACGTTGTTGCTTCTTTGTCTATGCTTGCATATGTCTGCATCAAAGAGGCCACGAACTGATGATGCATCGAGCTCCAACCCGCGCCCAAAGGAATCCCGCTTGTGTCAACGTGTCAAGATCTAGGATGGTTTACATTGACAGAGAGGTGTAGTGAACAGTTGCCTAGGCAACGAACACTACAGATTGAGGATTGATGGAGCATCAGAAAATATTGAGCGTCCGCATACTTCCTTGCACGACATCCCTCCACCACCAGTGGCACAACCATCACCACCACACGTTGCTCCTGCTGATCATGTGGCTCCTACTGCCACAAGTCGAGCTCCTTGGCCTAAGAGGAACGAGAAGGCCAAGATTCGTTGCAACATAGAATGGGAGAGAACAGATAGAGAGATCGCTGAGAGTGCAACCTGCATCTACAGACCTATTTCTGAGGATTGGGACGATTATGACACGCTGCACTACAACGGGTGGTTGACCGTTACTGTGCAGCGCACTCGGTTTGTTGACGAGACTACGATGCATCGCTTGGGCATTGACGGTGAGCTCTAGTGTTTTCTTGGGAGGATTGTTCTAGGCACTATGGCCACACATCAGTACGACCTTTACCCAGACTTAGTTAGTCAGTTCATGGCGACAGTCCGCGTCTACTACCAGGACGAGGTTATCAGGGACGCACAGGAGGGTACCTTGACTTTCATTATTGGCGGAGTGAGGTACAGGTTGCCACTCCCTGATCTTTGTGACATCTATGGCTTTCAGAGAGCCTTTAGGAGAGTTGCTCTTCCTGTTTCACACCCTGACGTGCAGACTTTCTGGGAGCATTTTGGGACTGGTGCTTATCACTCTAGGACATCCACTCAGATGGATGTGCGCCACACAGTCCTGCGTTGCTTTGTTAGGATTCTCAGCAACACCCTTCTGTGCAAGATGGAGCCGAACAAGATGAGGGTGTCTGAGCTTTTAGTGCTTGCCTTGGCTATTAGGGACATCATTCCAGGCGAAGTCTATGAGTGGCTTGAGCTGACAGAGGTCAACATGGGGGCTATTTTTGCACATCACTTGGTCTCCTTGAAGACCAAGCCATTCGTAGGCAAGAGTACGAGAGGTCCATCTAGGAAGACCGAGACAGTTGGGAGTCTTCTCACACCTCTCTTCCAGCATTTTGGGATCAGTTTTGCGAGCTGCTCGATCTCCACTGCACGCGATCTCATGGACGAGCAGCATTTGCAGAACCTGAGGTGGTTGAAGCCCGAGAGGCGTTGGTTTTTCTCTACACATGTTGGAGACTTTCTGATTCAGCTCCCTAACACCGAGCTGACAGCCATTGGTGACACCCCACAGCTGTTGCGATTTGAGCCTACTGAGGATCTATTGATTGTTGCTACCTACACTTGTTCTTCCTCCACCACCTGCGATGGAGATGGATCTGTTTCAGCGGTACGTCGTCGAGAGCCTGCAGACCATTTGGAGTGCCATTTCTCGATGCAGTTGCATGGTCCTGTCTCACCCACATTCACCATCTGCTGCTGGACCGTCTCACACCGCTGGAGACGATGATTCTGATGAGGATTAGTCCTCTCTTCTATCTAGTTCACTTTTCTTTTCTTTTAAATTTTTGAGTCTGTTTTGTCAGCTTGTTTTGATTTTGAACTTTGTTGGATTATGCATTATGATATCTTATTGCTTTTAACCTGTGTTTGAGTGATCTAACAGTGCTAACCATACCACTTTCGGATCCTTTGTCAAAAATTGAGAGCAATATTTTGTCACTTGTCGTTGAGAAGAGTTCACTGTATCGACTTATGCCTGGTATCGATCGATACCAGGCCGTGTGTCGGTCAATACACCTGTCCTAGATCGGTAACTTGTTCTTCTTCACAATTCCACTCAGTTCTCTTGATTTCTTATCTGGGGGAGGTAGTTGCTGACATTGTTTTTGTTTTTCTTATAGTCAGTCGTTTTTGAGTCAAAAATCATTTTATTGAGTCAAAACATGTTGGAGATTATGATCATGTGCTTGAATCTATTGTTCTGATTTTGTTTTTGAGTGACCAGTGTTACAGGATCAGTTCTAGATCGACTAATGAAAAATCCAAAGACTGACCAGTTGACTAGAAAACACCCATGTCTCCAGCAGAGTTCTCCTAAAGCCTGAGCCAAATTTTTGCACTTCATCGATGCAGTTGATGTTTACAAGGCTTGATTCATCATTCATATCTGACAAAGGAACCCATATGTTTAAAGTAATGGTATCTCTCTCCCCTGTTATAAGTTAATAAATAAGAGCATAAAAGATGAAATGACTTTCTTCTGAGTAGAGGGCTAGAAAAATTTCCACCGATCCCATTATTCTACTTGTGAAGGAATGATCACACAAAGGTTGGAAGCGAGGTTAGGAAAATTTCCCATGATACCACTATTCGCCTACGCCTTTGATACAGAGAGAGGGAAGAACCAGGGATTCGGTGGCAAACACCATCATTACTCGCGTTTCAGACCTTAATGTGTATATGCAGATCTAAAAAAAAAGAGAAGAAAGAACATGATGAGAAACATGTCTGGGGGAGAGAAAACAATACCAAAAGTGTGAAAATTGGGTAATTCTTTTTCATGATATTGTATGGGAAAGAGTATAGAAGGTTTTTGGCATTGATCACATCGATGAAACTAGCGATGAGGGCTTTATTGGACAATGCTGCGAAATTATGTGTGGAGTCTGGGAAGTTGCGAATGTCTACGGAGAAGTACATGGTGGTTAGATTTGGAACTGGTTAGGTGACATTTGGGTGCTTAGGAAAAGGGTCTTTGCGATGGTTCAGGAACAGGTGAGTCTCCGTGTTTTTAAACCTTTTTCTCTGGTTTGGTTTTCTGTTTTGCTTGAGAGCAAGCAAAGGCTAAGATTAGGGAAGTTGATATATCATGGTTTTTATCCGTTTTAGGCCATGATATAAGTCCTTTTTATAGAGTCTTTCTAGTATTTTGGAGTCTTTTCAGGTTTTAGGTACGTTTGGAGCATTATTGGAGATATTGAAGCATTTTGGAGCCAAGCAGAGATCATGTAGCTGAGACACCGATTTGATGCCTGAGTATCCATCGATACACTTATGGTATCGATCGATACCCGTCGAAAAAACAGAAGGATCGCGACTTTTCTGAAGATTTGAGAAACTGCAAATTGCCCCAGAAGACTTTATTATTTACAAGAAACCCCAAAACGTGTCTTAGGTTATTTATTAGGTTTTTTTAGCCGCTTTGTCTATTACGCTTCATACACGCTTTATTCTATTCTGGTTTTGTGAGAGAGCTTTCTGAGGGAGACAAGTCTGAAACTCTGTTCGTCCGAGAGAAGATTTCGAACCCCTGTTTTACTCTCTTTCTTATTATTTATTCAGTGATTTATTCAAACATGTTTATTGTTTCAATTTCCATGTCTGAGTAGATCTTTTGTTAGGTTTAGGGTTCTCATAAGGGATTTTTTTGAATGCTAGGTTGATTAGTTGCTTAGGGTTCATAATCTGAATTAGTTCTTCACCTTAGGTTGTTCTCAAAACTAATTATAGATTGATCACCTGGAATTTAGATCTTAGGATAATCGATTAGGCACGACAGTGCAATTAATTACCTGATAGAACTTAGGGTGAGCAAAATAACTATTCGCAAATAGATTTGGTTTAGTTGTTTTGTGAACAAATCAAACTTGAACTAAAAGTTGGTTTAGACTTTAGGATTCGCAAAGAGATTTAGAATTCTAGGATTTAGACTTAGATAATTCTCGCAATGACAGTTGGTTAATTATTTAGTTTATCTGCATTCGTTGAGTTCAAGAACCGTGCGTAACCTGAACCCTGATTAGTTAGTTTATCTGCATTCATTGATTTCTTGAAAAATACCATGAACCTATCTTCTTTCCAATCGAATTACAACTTGTTTAATTTACGTATTTGTTTTCAATTCCATTGATCACTTAGCTTAATTCAACCCTTAAAATATATTGTGTGTTTTCTTGAGTCTATGTGGATTCTACCCCTAAGTATTACAATCGACAAAGCTTTAGTACTTATAGGGTATTAATTTGAGCTTATCATCATCCGTCCGAATAACTAATCTGACTCCGGAATTTTTCCATGGTCAAACGAGTTGTTTTTTGCAGATCTGTTTTATCCATTTGAGTTTTGGGGTGCTCACTGAGCCCCACTTTGATCAAAGGAACTATGTCTCGATTCTTCTTTTCCAGCCCCCCCCCCCTCTTTGTTTTGTGGAAAAAAGGTTTGCTTTAAATTTTAGTAGTTGTGCTTGATTTCGCAAGTTGCACAGTACCCATTTCAGGATCAAGATTCTTCGTAGTTCGTTTGTCTCTCTTAGCCACTTTGGGACATTTTCGCTTAGTCATTAGATGACTGTTGTCTGCGAAATTAATATGCAAAGTCAAGATCTTATCAATTCTTTAAATGAACTGATTTCAACCTCCTCACGACTCTGATTCCTTCTGAAGTCAGGAACTTAACACATTGGTGGTAAGTTGAGGGTACTACCCTCATAAGATTCAACCAAGGCGTTCCCATAATAGCATTGTAGGGAACTTGACAATACACTACGGTGAAGTTATCATCTTCAATACTCAAGCTGCTAACACCGGTAATTCGATGGTTCCTATTGAGGTCGCAGCGTCTCCACTGAAACATATTAGTGTTGATCTCAAACCTCGGAGGTTTCTTCAAGGATATAACGTCTGATATAATCCATGTATCTGATTTAGGTCTTTCAACCAAGTTAATTAATAACCTAAGTGCACACTACCGCAATCGTAACGGTATATCGATGTAATACTTTAGGATCGAATCCACAGAGATCAAGTGAAACACTACGAGAATCCAGTAGGAAAGTAAATCTAAGACGAATGCAATTGTTTATGGTTTGTAACTTCTAAAATCTAATAATGCAGATAAAACGATGTAAGTTTGATGGAGGGAAACGCTAGGTCTTTGGGTAATTCGTAGGAAATCAAGAATCACAAATCAGAGAATTAAACAGGGAAATCATTAAGCACGTTGTAGAACTCAAATCACTGTTTTATAATCAACCTATTGTCATAGTATTAATTACTATGCCTAATAACCTAAGATTCTAAACTGTCGTTTGAATTCAGGAAACTAAACATGCTTTAAGATCGAGTTTGATATGTTCACAAAATGCCTTAACATCAGCTTTCGTTGGTTAAGGACGTTTTGCTCATCTATGTTCTTTCAGGCTTTTAAACAAACAATTTTGATGCGTTAAACAACCTAAGATCAGAAACTAGGTAGCTAATCAAGTTTCAGCACTAAGAACAACAATAGATGAAGAACTAGACGATAGATCCCTAGTCTAACCAATCTGATTCAACGATTCATGAAGTTCCCTTAAAACCCTTAAACCTAAATAAGAGATTACTCAGACATAGAATCAGAGAAACCACAGAGAGATGAAGAAGAAATCATAATCCAATAGAAATAATAAAATAGGGTTCAGAAATCTTCTCAAAAACCTGTAGAGTCAGAGATTCGTCTCCCCAAGGAAAGAGATGTAAAAGTTTGTAGAAAAAATAAAGCTTAGCCTTAGAAAGTGGCTTAAAATAAGTATAAATAGGTCTTGGGTCGAATTGGTTCGAGTTGTGATGTTTCCAAGGCGAAATAGGAAGTTAAAAACTGCTTTTTTTGTCATAAAATTGGGTCGATCGATCTGATTGATTCGGTCGATCAGGAAAGTGTTCGCAAGGTTGGATCGATCGATCCAGCCTCCTCTCTGCGCATGCTTCTTCTGCTCGCCAGAATGGACTATCTTCACGAAAACTGACATAACTTTTTATCGCACCGTTGGAATGGCCTCAAACCACTTCCAAATGAAAGCTAATTCATTGTTCTATCTTTTATCAATATTTGAGCTCGATTCATCGGTGGGAAGTTCTTCAAAGAATGTCAAACTTCTGACGTCTTTGTATGATTCTGCATCTCCATATCCTCATTTTCACCCAAAACGGCTCATTTTCTCCCAAAGTCACCTAAAACCTCAAAAGACTCGATAAAAGACTAAAAGACTCTAAAAAGACACATTGACTTGATAAAAGACACAAAAACAAACGTTAAAAACCGGTAATAATACGGTTTATCAGTATCAATCAAGATTCAAGAAACTTCACAGTTAGCTCCAATATCAAGGCTTACAGTTAGGATGTCATCCTCGGGAGCGTCTTTATCGATTCACTCATTTTCAGAGAAAGATATTTCCACGTCGGGAAATAGACCCCCCCCACCATTCCCTTTTTTAGTTTCAGCTTGTTGCTAGTGTCTCTTGATTAATCACGTTGTATCTTCGTAGAATTTTGATCCCCCCATGATTAGATTGATCCGGTTGTATATAGATCCTCGTCTTTCGACTTTTCGGACTCTCGATTATTGATCTTGACTTCGTCGAGCTTTCCTTCTGCATACATGTCAACGAGTATATCTTTTAACCCGTAATATTTCACCGTCGAGTGTCCATACCATTGGTGATAGTCAAAGTATGCTTTCTTATATTTGCCCAATGTGTCATCGGACTTCGGTGGTCGATCGTCACCACTTCTTTTTTTTCATTCCGTTGGTTTGACTTCTTTCTCTGTGATATCTTCTTTCACTTTGAGGAGCAGTTGGGATTTCATAGGATTGAGGTTTCAAATTCTTGTAACGCTCTGCGACTACGAGATGCTCTTCTTCGGCTCTTTTAAAGCCCACACCTCGGTGAAGTGTGTCTTGGATATTGATTGGTGTATTAACCACTAAGTCATCTCTGAATTTGGATTTGTGACACAATCCCATCTTTAAGGCCGCTAGAGCTATCTCATTATGGTCGAAAAACATCCAAGCAATTAGTTCCTTAAACTTTGTTAGATATGCTCGAAGAGTCTCGTGTGGTCCCTGCGATAAAGCCCAAAGTTCTGCTCACGAGGCCGTCTTTTGAATAAATACAGAGTATTGTTTCAGAAAACTGAGTGAGAGCTGGGAGAAACTATCAATAGATCGTTCTCCCAATCGAGAGAACCAATAGAGGGAAGGCCCTGCGAGATGCTCTGCAAAGAGTTTACATAGTCCGTCATCCTTTCTCGAACTCATTAAAATAAGCTATTCCGACTGCAATCCTAAATGCGGTTAAGTGCGATTTAGGTTCCGTCTTTCCTTTTTAGACTAGGACTTTCAGTTTTCCCACGTCTCTGATAGGTGTGTTCTCAATCCGGATCGAGAATGGAGTTCGCATAGTCTCTTCGACCACGCGATCGATCTTGGGGGCTGCGCTGGTAGCATTATGGATTCATGAATTTACTTTTCCTAATCCTTCTTGGTTTTCTTCCTGCACCCGATGAATGTATTCCAATCTTGTTGGATATATATTCATTCTAGGATTTTCGGCGAGTTGATCGCGGTTTCATTATTTGCATATCGAATTGTATTTGTCTGTTTCTTTGCTTGGAATCGGGAGTTAAAATGGGTCTTTGATTTGGGTTTCGCTAATGCGAATTAAGTGGATCAAAAGGTAGTGGTGGAGGATAGGTCGCGAGATCTACCCTATGTGGAATGTTGGCCTTGTCTGTTCCTTCGCTCGGCTTCCGGGGTCAAAATTGGTCTTTGATCTATGTTCAGAGGAGGTGGGTTTAACGGATTAAAATGAAGTGCTGGAGGAAAAGCCGACATATCGACCTGTATTTTATCCCTCAATGGCACTTGTGCACTTCCACTTCCATGTCCATGGTAGAACGGTTCAGTCCCTAAGTGTTGCACACATGGGGATGTGGTACTATTTTCTTTACTTCCAAACGGCACAGTAGGTGTCGGTGTTGGTGAGACACCTTGCGACATCGGTTATGCATTAAGAGAGTTGGAAACATGGCATGACATATGTCGAGAGTTCCAGTCTAATTGAGCCAAAAGTAGATATAATTTTTGCAACCCTCTCCGCCGCCTCGTTTCCTTGCGGCGACGAGAGAGGGAGGTTCCATGTTAGTAAAGGATGATCTTTAATGAAGGTTGCAGGTTATGAGGAAGAATCAAAGAATCGACGGTCTCATCTCCGATGTTGCTGAGGCGTTGTTCAATTATAGCGGCGAGGTGGTGCGGTGCGGTGGTGGATGCATACGGCGTGAATCGATTTGTTTTTTTATCCAAGCTCCGGAGCTGCTTGAGGCGGCGGCGGAGCGAGCAAGGAAGAGAAATATCGGCGACAGAGCAGAAGCTGCAGTCCGTGGCGGAAATCACTGCTCCGGCTAGGTGGGTGGCATCACGAGTGGAGGAAGGTATTGCGGTGGTCGGTGACGGCCTATGCGACTAGACATTGATTGACGATGACAAGTAGGTAAGCAATTTCCTCTTGTTGATAATCGGGGTGTTTTGGATATTCCTTAGCCGAATTGAGGTTACAGTCGGTGAATCGGCTTGTTGGTGACATGTTGAGGGTTTTCGAGATTCGGTTCGATGGCTCTAGGTATTATTCTTGTTTTTGCGGTGGTTTCTCTGGTTTTTTTGTTGAGGATTTCTTCTCACGGACTTCGATCCAACGGAGGAAAGGTGGTTGGGATCAAGTTGCTCGTCGGTTCAGACTTGGAGGTTGGATTCGACTCTCCGGCTGGTCGACGACGGACAGGCAGCGAACGCAAAGCTCTTTTCATGTAGTCGTCGGTGAGGTCGTTGAACGGGGGTCTTCTTCTCATATACCACTTTTCTGAGATTTTAATCTCAAATCTACTTGTTATAACTTCCATGAGTAAGTTACCAAAAAACCAGACCAAAATAATGATATTTACAGGTTTTACCTGGTGTGATCCGATTACCCGGATAGCACATTCGCGGGTTTGACCCGATTTCACACGATTCAATGAAGACCTACGATTCGGTTTATTTGTTCTTCAAAATTCATAAATTCAAGTTTCTGCAAATTTCATAAATCGATTACCCACCGCATAACTCAGAAAAACTCAGGAATTCTCCCCAAATCCCTTCCCCTCCCCGCATTCACCTCCTTCACTCAGACAATGGTGGAAACCCGACGATCGAAGAGAAGTTTTGGAAACCCTAAAAGCGGCTCAAAGGAGTCGAAAGTGATGGAGAATCCGGCGAAGAAGAGGGCGGCGAAAGCGAAGGAGGCGAAGAAGAAGAATCCCGAGAAGAGAGCGAGGAAGAAGATGAAGATCGGCCCAAAAGATGTAGAGGATTTGCATGCGCCGGAGAC
>PKML01065036.1:64282-92166 GCA_002933935.1 Eutrema yunnanense | reverse complement strand
CACACTCACACCAAAACCGTCTTCCCATGGAGCTACAAACTGACTACCTTCAACAACGGGTGCTTCCTCATAATATTCATCATGCATACCCGATGTATTCATACTGTTATCCTCCAATACATCATCATCATCCTCACTCACCTCCTCTTCTTGATTTGCTTGTATGTTGTCTACGTACAACGTCAAGGCATTAGGTCCTATTTCATCATCACTTCGATGGTCATAGTTCATACCATACGAGCTTTTCCCCGCTATCGACTGTTCCGAGGGCAACTCCGGTCTAGTCATGACCTCCACATTCAAAACAGGTCTACGATTCTCTTTATCAACGGTCATTACATAGCCAACAAGATCATCATCATCATCAATACTCAAATGTTCTTCACATCCAACCATCATTGGAAAGTAACTCAATTCCAATCTAACCTTACTTTCATCTAACGCATGCTTCTTGTATAGCCTACCTTCTACCTCCTCCAAAGTTATCTCCTCTTTCAACACTACACTATAAATGCGCCCCTGCCATTTATAATAGATGCAGATGATGTTGCTCATTCTATCCTGCGAAAACAACACCAAACAACTCAATATATACTTATAGTTGTACCCAGTTTTACACTAGTTGTCCACAGTATTACGAAGTTGTCCTCTGTTAAACCACCATTTTAATTAATATATGATTATTCACAGTGATACCTAGTTGTCCCTAGTTCTCCTCGCGCAGGAACACATATTTATTCGATATCGGGTTCAAATCTGCATACAATCCACAACGACTCTACCTCTAAAATGCATTTCTACTCAACTTACAGTCCCAATCGACCCAGAATCTTTGATAAACAACAATGTGCAAACTCATCAATTGAATCTCAAATCTTCAATGCAATGGAGCTCAATGAGAGTTCAATGGAGCTCAATGGAGATCGAGAGAGAAGCACAAACCTCGCTGGAGATCGACGGACTCGCGACGGAGGCAATGACTGTTGGCCGGAGACGCGACGGCGCCGACGTCGGATCTGGATTCCTCCCGCGTCGAGTTTTCCTTTTTTTTTTCTTTTGATCAAACCGAATTTGGCTGGGTTTGGATCAAACTTGGGTAGGGTATTTGGCTGGGTTTGGATATGGCAAATTTGTAATTTTACTTATTCATTAAAAGGGGAAAGTGGTATTGAGACTAAGTGATGGTAGTGTTGGTTATTTTTTTTTTAATAGTGGTATTGGAGGTGATGTTCCGTTGAACGGAGCAAGAAATCGATTAAACACTAATCGATTAAACACTTCTCACATTCTCAGGAATTTCGTTTACCTTCGATTAGATTCCAATGTGTTCAGTTCAATTTTACTCCGGTTTAGTTTTTGTAACCAGTTCCTATTCTCGGTTGGGTTGATTTAAATAAAATAATATTAAAAAAAAAACAAAAATTGGCTCAACTTATGGAACAGCCACGCTTTAAAGTTTAAACATTGAGCTCAACGGGGTCATCTGCTCTTTAAACATGTCCGGGCCAAATGATTTCGTTGAGTGACGATTCAGATTTTCGTATTAGTGAAGACTAACTGAAGAGATATTTTCGAAGTGCCAATCTTGTCTGAGGATCATATGGTTTCGTATTATTAAAAATAAAGAGAAAATGCCTAAAAATAAGGAGAAAATGCTTAAAAAATAAGGAGAGCTCACAACTTTCAGCCAAATAAACATTCAACTTTCGTTAACTAATCCGTTTAATAACCATCTTTTTTTTACCAATATTTTGAAGTTTTTTACAAAAATTTACCATATTATAACAATAAAATTAGAGTTTTTTTTAAAATAAAGTCAATTTCTGAGAAAGATAACCCAAATATAATTTTTTATTTGTAATTATTTTGGAAATAATTAATAAAATTTGGAATATTTACTAACTACTTTATAAAAATGAAATTAGCGTTTTAAAAATGTGAGATCACACAATGAAAATGTTACTAAACTTTATAACTATTTACAAAAAAATATGAATGCATTTTCACAAATTTATATTACCGAGAAATAATTAAAAAAATCTCCATCTAGAGTCCTATCTTTAGTTGACTAACGTTGAATCTAAAATGGGTTGGTCAATAAAATTTGGGGATTAAACGGATTAATCAACGAAAGTTGAAGGTTTATTTTGTTCATCTCATAGTTGAAACTTTTTTTGGTTGAAAGTTGTGAGTTTCACAGCCATTATAAACCGTTTCAAGTTTAACAGATGGATTATCATATCAATAATCCTCACTCTTGTGGTATACGTTTTTGGTAGTCCTGGATTTGGAGGAGAGCCTGTTCTATCCGAAGAATTCTATTTATATAACCAGCAAGCTTGGTTAACCTTTGCTGCTTCGGTTGCTTTCGCATTATCTCTCTGTTTATTCCGACTCTGTTTTGAGAAATTGTTGGTCAAGACAAAGAGATATGGTAACAAGAAAGTGTTTAGGATGGTCTTAGAGATGCAAATATGTGTTTCTTTTATCGCGTCGGTTGTTTGTCTTGTTGGTTTGTTTGCGAGTGGCGAGTTTAATGAATTGAAAGGCGATATCGAGAGGTTTAAGAAAGGGGAACATACTACGTTCTGAGTTTGGTCGGGTTGGCCTTGTCGTGGCAGGTTTGGGCGGTCGGGCTATAATAGGTTTGGTGCTTTATGTTTCGGGTGTGTTTGGTGATGTTGTACATATGTGTGCTTCACCACTTGTGGCTCTGATTGTTGTGTTGGCATTTGACTTTATGGATGATGAGTTTAGTTGGCCTAGAATAGGTGCTTTGTTAGGAACAGCTTTGGCTTTAGGATCTTATTGCTCACTGCACAAGAAAAACAAGAAGGAGATGATGGAACTTAACCAAAGAGAGAACAATGTTGAAGTTTAGTCTCTCATGTCAAATGTATGTTTGTGTCTTTTTCAGAATATTTTCTCGTTCTTGTTAATCTTGTAATTAAGTCAATGTCACAATTATGTTGTATAGATCCGAAAGCTATGTGATTTATTTGTTAATTGTGTTTGATTGATTTCGTTTTATTTCTTCGTATTTATATGTTACAATATTCGTTTACTATGTGATTTATTTGTTAATTGTTTTGATTGATTTCATTTTATTTCTTCGTATATATATGTTACAATATTCGTTTAAGATGATTCAGCTTATTTACGAGAATAAGCATTGTAGTAGTGCATATTGTAGTTGGAAATACAAAAGTCAAAATTTATAAATAAGAATAAACTGAAAATGCAGTTGTCTTGAAACAGTTGTTGTATCAGTGGAACTAGTATAAAAAGTGATACAAAGGAGCGTTGTGGAGCAACTGATGACGTGGAGTTAAAGCGTGAGCTGAACTGGGCTTAGTAGCTGACATGGATGACACAAGAGGCAAGCCAAGAATCAGTACCTGAGCTGGACAAGCATCTTGGAGAGAATATTGCAACTTGGAGGAGTTTCCTTATTCTTAAGAAAAGAAAAGAGAAATATGACTTATTCTTGAAGATTTGCATTTATCTCCAAGATGAGATTCGACTAAGGTTAGTATTTTACCTATTATGTATTTTATGGGTGTTTAAACATTGTATGTGCTTTACACAATGAAAGATAATTCTTAGCAAAAAGGGTTTTGAGTTTCTTGTAAGAAAGCAAAAGCGAAGAGGCTAAGGGGTTCATCTGAGAGGTTCTTGGAGTTGATTTATTTTTGTCTAAGCAGTATTCTGGTTTACAATGATCTCAAGCTCGGATCTCCAAGGAGGAGGGATTATTGAACCGGGTTATCAGGGGCCTCCAGAAGGAGAGCAAATCGATCTAGAGTAGTATGGATGCTCTAGATTCGAGCAATCCACCACCTTGAAGGTGTGAACCTTCCGGCAACTTGTAATTGAACACACAGGGTGAAAATTTCGAGTTGTAGAGTTTGGTTTTTGAGACCGGCTCATGTAAAAAAATTACTTAATTTTATTGTTGTCGACTTGCATGTTTTAAAGGTATATATGTTTTTTGCAAGGTATCCAGTGTTTCTCTTTGAAACTCATGAGTCCGACTCAAGGTTTGAAGTCTCGTTTATCCTTTAACCGTAGTGTGGGATATAATTGTTTTTCCCGAATCTTCGTCTTTTTTTTTTAGGATTTACCAGAAGTATTTGACTACGGGATCTTCATGTTTTTTACACGATCGTCTTGTGCCTCCGGAAAGATCTGGTTATTCAAACGTGAATATTTATTTGCCTTATTTGTAAACTATTTCCGTAATGATGTGGGAAGATCTTGTGGATCCGGGCGACTAATCTGCGTCGGTTATTGTGCTAGTCTTTTTATTGAAACCTTCTTTAATGTTTGATTAAATTCATTCCTCGTCTGGTTTAGCAAATGGATCCTTCCAGAACTATGCTCATGTTGATCCCCCATCAATAAATCAACTACAGATTGTTGAGAGGGGTTTGCGTCGGTCTGACAACGAATTCATCTATTCCGGCCTGAGGTTTCCCACGTTGTCCCTTCTGATGGAACTTGATCCATCGGATTTCGCACAAGCTCTCCATTTATGCGAGAAGGCTAGTAATGCCATTTTTTCTTATACGAAAAGTATTACCTTCATATTATTGTAACTTTGATGGTATGTCTTGTGAGCTCATCTTTGTATATCGAGACACGATACGTCTTCGTAGGGAGACTCGTAGAAAGATAGATAAGTTGGCTCTTCAGATGAGGCTATTCGAGGAGGGGATCAGGCTCATGGAGTCTCCTACTGCAAGTTGGGGCGAGCTCGATATTGTCCAAGTCCCTGCGTGCCTTCGTGCGGCTTCTCGTAACCCGATGTGATTCTCCGGATGGGTAGAACAAAAACTCTCCTTATTTTGTTGGTTCTAGTTTGTACATGGCGTTGGAGCCCTCCTTAATGAATAAGAACCTTGTTTCTGATCTTTTACTTCATCTGATATATCATGGTTAGGGGTGTCAATTAGGGCTAAAGCCCGAGGGCCGGCTGGGCCGGGCCCTGAAAAGCAGCGGGCTCGGGCCTAGAAATAAAAGCCCGAAAAAATCGGGCCTTTCGGGCTAAGCCCGAACGGGCTAGTGTGTTTTTCGGGCTTAGCCCGATCGGGCTCGGGCTAGCCCAAAAAGCCCGAACCTATTTGATTACGTATGTCTTATTAAATTTGGGTTCGCTTATCATATGATTTCAAAACGTATAAAAAACGTACCAGAAGAAGGAAAGTCTAAATTGACTCTATACTTAGAAGACGATATGTTGGAACTGACTTTTTATGAAGACATGAATGTTTTATAATGGTAGAAGTGTCAGTCACAACATTATGGTGAGTTAGCTCGTATTGCATGTGATGTTCTAAGCATTCCGATAACTATAGTGGCATCACTGATGTTGGTGCGCATGTCTTGGATAAATATAGAAATCGTCTTTTACCAAGAAACGTTGAATCACTGATTTGTACATGCACTTGGTTGGATGAGTTTACATTTCATGATTCATGTACCATTATCATTCATCTATATTTACTTCATATTTTTAAAATCTTTATCTATAGACTTTCAATGACATTTCTATATGATTTATACCTCTAAAAACTTAATATTATTTTACTCTTTTTTTTTTTTATCTCTAACTCTTGATGGTGATGAAGATTTAGAAGACGATGAAAGAGATTCTAATCTGAACTTTACTACATAGATTTGAAGTGTTTTGATTTTATGTTTTATTTAGTAATACAATTTATTTGAATTTTATTTGTTTTTTAGTCAAACTTTTGCTTTTAAATTTAATTGGATTTGATATAATACATTTAAATTTAGATTTATTTTGATAAATATTTTGTTTTAATTATTTTTCAATTGAGAATTGTGATTTTTTTGTGTTTGTAAAAAAAAGCCCGAAAAAGCCCGAAAAGCCCTAAAGCCCTGTCCGGGCCGGGCCGGGCTCAAATATATGCGGGCTTTACGGGTTTCGGGCCGGGCCGGGCCGGGCCGGGCCGGGCCAGCCCGATTGACATCCCTAATCATGGTTTTTACCCTTTTTAGGCCATGACATAAGTCTTTTTTATAGAGTCTTTCTAGTATTTTGGAGTCTTTTAGAGTCTTTTCAGGTTTTAGGTACGTTTGGAGCATTATTGGAGATATTGAAGCATTTTGGAGCTTTTTGGAGCCAAGCAGAGATCATGTAGCTGAGACACCGATTTGATGCCTGAGTATCGATCGATACACTTTTGGTATTGATCGATACCTGTCGAATAAACAGAAGGATCGCGACTTTTCTGAAGATTTGAGAAACTGCAAATTGCTCCAAAAACCTTTATTATTTAAAAGAAACCCCAGAACGTGTCTTAGGTTATTTATTAGGTTTTTTTAGCCGATTTGGCTATTACGCTTCATACACGCTTTATGTTCGGTTCCGCCTGGGTTCACTTACCCGAAATTTATCCAAATTCTAGAAAAAACTAAATATTTTTTAATTTAAATAAAATTTGGTTACATTTTGCAAAACTTATTTAATTTTGACAAATATAACTAACGATTTTTGAATATATCGAGTATTTTGGTTATTTCGGTCTAAATATAACTAATATATTATGTTTATTATTGCAATGTTGAGTATTTTTGTTATTTTAAAACTAAAGATACATACTATTTTTAGATATAAAATTGTATTTCGTATATTTTGGTAATCGTTCGGATTCGGTTTGAATACCCGAAATATTTTATAAGAGCAACCATTCAAATATTTATAATTATTCGGTTATGTTTGATATCTTTTTATTCAGTTTGGTTCCGATTAAGTTTTTAGATTCCATGTATTTTTTCCACGCCTACGGCAAGAACACATCACTTGAGGTCTATTTCGTATGTTTTATCCATTATATCTCCAACACAACACAATAAATTTGAAAAAGGGAGATTTTTAACGAATATTGCAATCAATGAATTTTTTTCACTTATTAACTATATATTTTTTAGCTTTTTTTTGTCAACTTTTGCTTAAATGTTTGTAACATGAAACCAGCATTTCATTTTTTTCAAAAAGAATAACTAGAATAACCTTTAAATGTAGTGTTTTTACTAGAATAACTCTGTCACACCTTCCTCTAACTAAACTAATCTTCAAAATTTGGTAAAAGACAATCATGTACATATTTTCGTTTTAATCACCAAAATATCATTTTGATTTATTATTTTTTTTACAAAAAACTAATTAAAATAATAAAATTAAAAATAAAGAAAATCTTAAATTGGTTTCTCTCTCTCTCTCTCACGTAACAAAAATTTCTAAAAAAAACCTCTCGGCGATTTCAAAAACCTCTTGTCTTCTCCGGTGAGTTCTACGACGACTCCTAACTCTTTTTATTAAAGAAACCTCAAAGTCCCTATGAGAATTCAAAAAACGGGTTTTCGTCTAGTAAACAGTCCAATTCAGACCCAAAACGATAATATATGGCCAAAATGCTAAAAACGGACCGTTATTGAGTAAAACAAACTATATGGAGTGTTGAGACTAGAAATAGGAACTAGAGCCTCCTAAAGGAGGAATGAGAAGCATCCATAACTTGTTTACTCATTTCTTTCAAGAAACCTCAAAGCCCCTATGAGAATTTGAAAAACAGGATTCTGTCTAGTAAATGATCCAATTCAGACCCAACATAACAATATATGGCCAAAATGTTAAGAACGGACCGTTATTGATTAAAACAGGCAATATGGAGTGCTGAAAATAGAAATAGGAACTCTCCTTTTCTCCTAACTACCACTGATTCCGGCGTCGATTAGGTAAGAAACTCTCATTTTCTCCTAACTCTTTTCATCTTCTTCCTTGAGTTTCTTTTGGGAGAGTTTGACGAGGCGATGAGCGAAGGGTCTGAGGGGCGACAAATTCGAGTTCCGGGCGAGTAAATAGAGATACTTCCGGCGAAGGTTTGAGTAGCAGCATCGTCATCCATTTTGAGAAAAAAATTAAAACCTAATTATTTTTTTTGCAAATAACTTACAAAATTGAGGGTTCCAGTGAAAGGATAGAATTTTCCGGTGAAAGGAGAGAAAACCCTCGTTTTTTGTTGATATGCGGCTTCATGAGGTATGTCCACCACTTATTCGACGAAATGCTGATAAAAATGGTAGATTTGTTTAATACGTAGTGGTAGACTTGTTTAATACATAATGGTAGACTTGTTTAAAACGTTCTGGTAGACTTGTTAAATTCGTTATGGTAGACTTGTTTAATCCAATATGGTAGACTTGTTTAATCCGTTATGGTAGACTTGTTTAATCCATTATGCTAGACTTGTTTAATCCAAATCCATCACCGACGTTAGTCCATAGTCGCTACCGCAGGCCAACTCTACTCTAAAGTCACTGCCGGTGAACCTCCTTCTCACCCTTATCTCCTCCTCCAAAGTCGCCGCCCCAAAATCGCAATTAAAAAACCCTTCTTTCGCCGCCTTCGACCAGATCTGCTCCACCGCCATTCCACCATATCTGCTTCGCCGCCGTACAATATAATCGTTTTTTGGTTGATATGTTGATTCATGAGGTATGCCTACCATTTGTTCGACGAAATTCTGCTAATAATGGTAAACTTGTTTAATACATAATTGTTGATTATGAAAATTACACAAGGGGCAAAACAATAAACTCAATGGATCGAATCTCGTTTATTAGATCAAACTCGGCAAAGTACAAAACGGATTAAGTCGAGAGACTTTAATCGGTAAAGGAGAACTAGAAGAATAAAAACTATGAAGTTGGAGCTCTTAGTCTCTTAGGTCTCGTGAATGAGTTATGGGATGAATATTATGAATGAGGAGCCCTCCTATTTATAAGGTTCCGAGCTAGCTAAAAACATGATGATTTCCTTTTCCTAGTTCCATCAGAAAATGATAACTTCCTTTTTCCTAGTTCCATTGGGAAAAAAGATAACTTCATTTCTTCTTGGATTTGTCTTTATCAAATAAAAGGAAATCTTCCTTTTATTTCGCCGGTCAGTCGTGATGGGCTTTGAAGTCGGTAGTTTGGCTGATCTTAATTCAAATCGGGTTAAACTGGGAGTGTTAAACTCACCACTAACTATAAGTGCCCCTCTCAGTTCGGCGAAGGAGTTCTTTGAGTTCGGCGAAGTTCATGGAGAATTCTTTAGCTTGGTTTGAATTAAGATCAGCATATTGTCTTGATATCTTGAAAATCTTGTCCTCAGCAGAGTTCAGCAGTTTCTGCGAGGCTTGATCCGTTTGTGAATGATGGAAGCTCGGCTTTTTGTACTTTGTCGAATTCGATCATAGTGCGAACTGAAAAGTTCGGCTTAAGGATTTTTGGAAGAGAGATTGTTTATTAATCCGCGTAAGGTCGTAAAATGATATGATCCTTTCGAGTCCTCTACATACCAAATTGGTGTCGTACATAATACGGTCTTAGCCGGGTAACGCCAGGTGAACTCGGTTTTCGATCAATTCGTGATCGGCTTACATATTTGCGATTGTTGAGAAACCGGCTTATAAAATTGCGATTGTTAGAAAATCGACTTAATAAATTGCGATAGTTGAGAAATCGGCTTAATTTGCGAGAATGTGTCGATCTCACCCCGAGAGCTTAGCATGAGACTACGAAAGTGTGCTCATCTCAAGATACTCCGGGTCCCCAGATTGAATCGGAGTGTGCGAGGTCGGTTTGGCTTATGTAGCTCGGATGATCTCGGTTTGGTGCGGGTCTTATTCCCAGCTTATGCGAGACGAATCTCGGTATTTTTAACGCTAGCTAGGACGTCGATGTAGGAAACCGAGATGGTTTTAAGGGTGAACTGCGATAGTTTGTCTTAGGAAAATACAAACTGTTTTGAGTTCGGCGAACTGTGATAGCTCAGCTTTTGCTTAGTCATTTCAGACTGTCATGCGAACTGATGAGTTCGGCGAATTGCGATAGTTCGGCTTTTATTACTTAGTCGTTGCAGACTGTCATGCGAACTGCGATAGTTTGGCTTTTATTACTTAGTCGTTGCAGACTGTCATACGAATTAAGAGTTCGGCGAACTGCGATAGTTCGGCTTGGGAAAATACGAACTATTTGGGTTCGGCGATTTGCAATAGTTTGACTTATAGGAGTCGGATATATATATATTTTTATTATAATCATAGCTAGACCCGAGGTGGGTTGCCTACGTACCCCCGTAAGGGATAAAGCCATTCGTAGTTCATACCGATGATGAAAACGAGCTCGGAGAGCATGAGAGAGTAGTAGCTCGGTGAGCTTCACTTTTTTTTCTTTTTTTTTTTATCGGACGGCGAGCTAGTAATAGTTGTTGAGGGCATATTGCTGATCTTTGGCTGCCTTTTCCTCCTCCTCGAGGATGTATGTATGTGACTTATGCAGGACATCTTCCAGGGTCTGAGGTCGATTACGATGGATGTCTTTGTCAAAAGCTGATTGATACCACGTTGCTTTGTAGAGGGCCTCGATCGCGGCATCATCATCGATGGTACAATGGGTTACCACCGACTTGAATCGGTCCAAAAAGTCTCTCAAAGGTTCGGTCTGTCCTTGTTCGAGGGTCCAGAGTTCGGCGTTCTTTGTCTTCCTCTTGATGAACGTCGTGAAGCGTTTGAGGAATTTTGTCATCAGTTCGGTGTATTTGTTGACCGAGTTTTCTTCGAGTTGTAAGAATCAATCGAGCGCGGTTCCGCCAAGATTCTCCATGAAGAGTTGGCACTTTGTAGCGTCTTTTTCCTCCTCGGATTGGAATCGAAAGATGTTCATCATAATTCCGAACGAGGTCATGAAGTGGCAAGGGTCGAAGTTGCCTTCGTATGGTGTGATATTGATCTTCTCCAGATGCCGGACTGGTGTGTTGATGACCTGTGGCGTGAATGAAGTTTTCTGAGTCTCTCGATCTCGGGTGCCGAGCTGGTGGCTTGGTGGAATTTGGACCTCATATCTTGAAGTTGAGCGTTGACGCTGCCGAGTTCGTGATCCATGTACATCTGATTGGTTGTGCAAGTTTCCTGATTGCCAATTGATCCAGGAGTCGAGAAAAGGGTTCGGCGGAGCTTAGCGAGCGTTCCTTCACTAGGTTGGAGGGGCGTTTGCCCGAGCTCCGCGAGACGGTCGCTGAATGCTTTTTAAGTGGCGAGGAGGGAGTCAAACCTTTCGTCGTTTCTTTTGGTGCTTTTAGCGAGCTGTGTAGTCAGGTTTTGCAGTAAGGAGGTCAGATCTCCAGAAACCGGGGTCGCGGCGACATGGACTGTTCCTGGTGGAGTCAGGGCTGGTGTGTCGTCATCCCCGTTGGGCGGTTTCCAACCGTCCAAGGTGTTATCGTCGGTTCCGTTGTTCAGTGCCGGGTTGATCGGAGATTCGACCATAACTTAGTCGAGATTCGAGAGTTTATTGTTTTGTTTAAGACTAAATCGTCCCTACAGACGGCGCCAATTGTTGATTCTAAAAATCACACAAGGGGAAAAACAGTAAACTCAATGGATCGAATCTCGTTTATTAGATCAAACTCGGCAAAGTACAAAACGGATTAAGTCGAGAGACTTTAATCGGTAAAGGAGAACTAGAAGAATAAAAGCTATGAAGTTGGAGCTCTTAGTCTCTTAGGTCTCGTGAATGAGTTATGGGATAAATATTATGAATGAGGAGCCCTCCTATTCATAAGGTTCCGAGCTAGCTAAAAACAGGATGATTTCCTTTTCCTAGTTATCAGGAAAATGATAACTTCCTTTTTCCTAGTTCCATTTGGAAAAAGATAACTTCCTTTCATCTTGGATTTGTCTTTATCAAATAAAATGAAATCTTCCTTTTATTTCGCCGGTCAGTCGTGATGGGCTTTGAAGTCGGTAGTTAGGATGATCTTAATTCAAACCGGATTAAACCGGGGAGTGCTAAACTCACCACTAACAGTAATAGTAGACTTGTTTTATCCGTTCTGGTAGACTTGTTTAATCCGTTCTGGTAGACTTGTTTAATCCGCTCTGGTAGACTTGTTTAATCTGTTCTAGTAGACTTGTTTAATTCGTTATGCTAAATTTAATTTTAGAGTTTGGTATATTAATTTGAATGGTGGCAGATTTGCTTGTAATGTTAGGTAAATTACCGCCTTCAGCCATATAGGCTTTGCCGCTGCCTTCCACCAGATCTGTTTTGCTGCCGCCTTCCACCAAATATGCTCCATCACCATTCCACCAGATCTGCTTTGCCGCCGAATAGTATAATCGTTTTTTGGTTGATATGATGCTTGATGAGGTATGCCCACCACTTGTTTGACGAAATTTCGCTAATAATGGTAGACTTGTTTAATATGTAATAGTATACTTGTTTAATCCATTATGGTAGACTTGTTTAATCCATTATGGTACACTTGTTTAATTCATTATGGTATGTTTAATTTTAGGGTTTGGTACATTAATTTGAATGATGGCAGATTTTCTTGTAAGGTTTGGTAAATTTAAGGTTTCATCTCTGACATGTATATAGGCGTCGCGAACTCGGACCAGTCTCCGACCATATTTATGGCATCTGAAATTCTCGGCGACGCTTCTTAAATGTGAGGTCAGTATTCCCTTTGATATTGCATGACAGAAGAGTTATTTTCAATTGATGGTAGATTTAGTTTCATTTGGACTATTTTCAATTGATGGTGTTAAATTGATGGTATCTCCGACAGGTTCCTGGTCTTCGCGACGACGGTCGAGTCTCCGGCGACATTTCCGGCTTCGATTCAATGTATTCTTCTACGAGTATAATTAATGGGAGATTTGGATTTGGTAGATTTGTTTTTAAAATGATGGGAGATTTGTTTTTGAATTTGTACAAATGATAATTGAATTCTAAATGATAGTAGATTTGTTTTTGAATTGGTGATTGTAAGACATTCCACAATGATTTTCAAAGGTGCTTGACGAAATCAGTCACTTTATTTAGTTAAATGTTTGCTTAGTATGTATAACCAAAATTAGTGAGATTTAAAACAAAAACACATGAACCACATATAATTAGAACATACAAATTCTATGTGGTGTTTATTATCACAATACTTGAAAGTCAAACATACTCCTTTCATACATAACATTAGCAATACCAATAGTTTGAAAGAAACGTAAACAATACATCACCAAACACACGAATTTTAGCAAAACGTAAACAAGTCTTCATGTAACCTTAACCAAAAACACAATAAGTGTAGCAAAACCAAACACATAATCATGATGTCTACATCACCAAACACAGAAACATAACCAAAGTTGATCACTTTTTAGTACTCTTCCCACGATATTGTAGACTTGTTTGCATACGATATGGTAGAGTTGTTTCATACGATATGGTAGAGTTGTTTCATAAGATATGGTAGACTTTTTTTCATACGAAATGGTAGACTTGTTTCATACGATGTGTGTTTGGATATTGATGCCTCTAATAACATTTTAATGTGATCTACCATGGTTGAAGATGATGAATAGATGATGAAGAGATGATGAAGAAGAACAAAAATTTCAAGATAAAAGTTTTCGGAACTATCGTGATGAAGAAAAGAGGATGTTGAAGATCTTCAAAAAATATTGTGATGAAGAAGAGAGGATGTTGAAGATCTTGGAAAATACTTCATGGTTTTTCTAGGCGGTGGCGCAACCCTAGACGAAGGTCGATGGGTGCATGGTTTTTTTTTGCAAATCTGAAGATCTTTGGTGGCAAAATCGTCATTTGATAATCTCCACTTTTAATAAATCTACTGTCAATAAAAATGATCAATGTCAGATAAATCTACCAAATTCAGATTAATCTACCAACTTCATATACATCTACCAACTTTAGATAAATCTACCAATTTCGTGTATCCCAAAAGTTTATATAAACCTACCGCCATTACCGATTTTATAAAAATATGCAGTGTCGTAAAATAAATCTATCGTCATTACAAATCGAAGAACCCTTGTTTTGACCTATATTAAATCTATCATCATTAAAAATAAATCATATGTGTTAAGAATAAGTCTACCACGACAATATTATTCTACCGTCATTACAATAAATCTACCGTCACCAAAAAACGAACCATCTGATGATAGGTTTGCCGCCATTACAAAGAAGTCTACCGCGGAGAAGATTAATCTACTATCAAAGGAAATAAATCTCCCAATTTGGACAAATGTCTACTAAAAAGTCAATCGATCGCTCGTTAAATCTGATATCATTAAAAATAAACCTACCAAAGAAATAATAAATCTACCGCCCAAAAATAAACCTACCAAAGAAATAATAAATCTGCCACCTCATAAGAATATGTCTAACGAAATAAGAATATGTCTAACGATATGAAAATTTGGACAATTTTGAGTGGACAAATTAGAATCTCGTATTATTAGTGTGGATAGTCATGTGTGGATAGTTTAAAGATGTGATCCCTGAAGACAATACATGTTTAGTAAGTCTACTAATCCTCAACGTGCTTGAACATCTTACCACTCTACTTGACATGTTTGACCACCTTAGTAAGTCTAGCAAAGACATGTTTGAACATCAGGCCCGGCCCAAGAGGGGTGGGCAGAGGTGCGACGGCCCAAGGGTCCATCTGCATTTTTTAAATAATCTTAAACAAAAGAGTCCATTTTTTATGAGAAAAATTAGAATAGGGGTCTAAAATTTTAATTGTAGTGTAAGTAAAAGCCCAGATTTATGAAAGAAGTTAGAATAAGAGCCGAAAAATTAAATTATAGTTCAAATAAGAGCCCAAAATTTTTTAAATAAATTAATATGAATTTAATGAGGGGGTCCAAATTTTTTTTTTGCCCTAGGGCTTTTAATTGTATTGGGCCGGGCCTGTTGAACATCTTACCACTCTACTTGACATGTTTAAAGACGTGTTCCCTGAAGAGATGCCTGAAGGTTTACTACCATTGAGAGGCATAGAACATCAAATCGATTTCATGCCAGGGGCGTCTTTACCTAACAAGCCAGCTTACCGAATGAGTCCAGAGGAGTCTAAAGAGTTGGAAAAGCAAGTCAAGGAGCTATTAGACAAAGGATACGTGAGGTAGAGCCTTAGTCCTTGTGTGGTTCCTTTTCTGCTTGTGCCTAAGAAAGATGGTTCATGGCGTATATGTGTAGATTGCCGAGCCGTCAACAACATCACAATCAAATACATGCATCCAATTCCAAGACTATACGACATGCTTGATGAACTCAGTGGAGCCACCTAGTTTTCAAATATCGATCTTAAGCGTGTATACCATCAAGTGAGAATGAAAGAAGGCGACGAATGGAAAACTGCTTTCAAGACAAAGCAATGACTCTATGAATGGATGGTAATGCCATTTGGACTTACCAACGCGCCTAGTACCTTTATGCATCTAATGAACCAAGTTCTTAGATTATACATCAGTAAGTTTGTTGTAGTTTATTTTGATGAAATTTTAATGTATAGCACGTGTTTATCTGATCATGTGACACATCTTTAGCTTGTATTAAAGACTCTTCGACAAGAAGGCCTTTATGCAAACTTAAAGAAGTGCGCATTCAGCACTGATAAGTTGGTTTTCCTAGGTTTTGTTGTGAGTTCGCAAGGCTTACAAGTTGATAAAGAGAAGTCAAAACTATCAAAGAATGGCCAGCACCAACAAACATCAGTCAAGTTAGAAGCTTCCATGGGTTAGCAAGTTTCTCACTGATAAACAGTGTTTTTACCGGTTTTTAACTTTTGTTTTTGTGTCTTATATCGAGTCAAAGTTTGTTTTTAGAGTTTTTTAGTCTTTTATCGACTCTTTTCAGGTTTTAGGTGACTTGGGGAGAAAATGAGCCATTTTGGGTGAAAATGAGCATATGAGGATGCATAATCATGCAGAGGCGTCAGAAGTTTGGCATTCGTTTAAGAAATTTCTACCGATGGATCGAGATCAAATTCTGATTCAAGATAGACAAATGAATTAGCTTTCATTTGGAAGTGGTTTGAGGCCATTCCAACAGTGCGATCAAATGGTATACCATTTTTCGTGAAGACAGTCCAGTCTGGCGAGAACAAGAAGCATGCGCATAGTGGGGGGCTGGATCGATCGATCCAATTTTGCGGATATTTTCCGGATCAATCAGACTCACCTGGATCGACCGAATCAAGCCCAGATCGATCGATCCCCCCTGGGATCGATCGATCCACTTTTCTGACAAAAAATGCAGTTTTTAACTTCCTATTTTCCCTTGGAACCATCCCAACTCGACCCAATTCGACCAAATACCTATTTATACTTATTTTAAGCCACTTTCTAAGGATAAGCTTTATTTTCTACATACTTTTACATCTCTTTCTTTGGGAGACGAATCTCTGACTCTACAGAACCCTAATTTATTATTTTGATTGGATTATGATTTCTTCTTCATCTCTTTGTGGTTTCTCTGATTCTATGTCTGAGTAATCTCTTAGTTAGGTTTTATGGTCTCAAGGGAACTTCATGAATCGTTGAATCAGATTGGTTAGAATAGGGATCTATCTTCTAGTTCTTCATATATTGTTGTTTTAGTGCTGAAACTTGATTATCTACCTAGTTTCTGATCTTAGGTTGTTGAACGCATCAAAAATGTTTGTTTAAAAGCCTGAAAGAACATAGATGAGCAAAATGTCCTTAACCAACGAAAGATGATGTTAAGGCGTTTTGTGAACATACCAAACTCGATCTTAAAACATGTTTAGTTTCCTGAATTCAAACGACAATTTAAAATATTAGGTTATTAGGCATAGTAATTAATATTACGACAGTAGGTTGATTATAAAACAATGATTTGAGTTCTAGAACGTGCTTAATGATTTCCCTGTTTAATTCTCTTATTTGTGATTCTTGACTTCCGGTCCTACCAACTACCCAAAGACCTAGGGTTTCCCTCCATTAAACTTACATCGTTTTATCTGCATTCTAAGATTTTAGAAGTTACAAACCATAAACAATTGCATTCGTCTTAGATTTACTTTCCTCCTGCATTGTCGTAGCGTATCACTTGATCTCTGTGGATTTGATCCTAAAGTACTACATCGATATACCGTTAAGCTTGCGGTAGTGTGCACTTTAGTTTTTAATTAACTTAGTGAAAACACCTGAATCAATTTGGCGCATTTGCCGGAGATCAATTGCGTTACCTACGAGTCTTGGACAAAGTTCAAACTAAGAGTTAATTTTTGTTGTTACTAATTAACTAGTTTTATTTTTGCTCTCTCTCGCGTGTTGATATGCTTGGTTTTAAACTCTTTCTAACGTATGTTTTAATGTTTCTTTCAATCGTTTTATTGAGTTAAAGTCCGTTTTTAGAGTCCTTTAGTCTCTTATTTAGATATCTCAGGTAAAAAGGCGTTCAAGGATGAAATTGGAGTTACGGGGGCAAAAACGCACATAACCGTGAAGAAAGAACCAGCATCGGTCGATACCGATGGAGCAGGTCGATGCTACCCCTACCCGAGAGGTTAGCATCGACAATTGCCGGTGGAGGTGTCGATGGAGCTGGTCGATGCCACCCCTACCCGAGAGGTTAGCATCGACCGATGCTGAAGAAGACCGGTCGATGCTACCCCTACCCGAAAGGTTGGCATCGACCGATGCTAGGAAGGGTATCGACCGATACCAGCCGACGAGAAGAAGAAAGGAAACTTCTGTTTTCCTTATTTTGCCCTTGGAATTGCATGTTTTGACCTAATTCGACCTAGACATATATATACTCTATTTTTAGCCTCTTGGAGACAGCCACCTTTTTGTTCTATTCAGACTTTTTGCAATTGAATCGTTGTTAAGCTTCGGAGAAGAATCTCTGCATCTATTGAGAATAATTCTAAACCTTTTTCTCTCTTTATTTATATTATGATTTCTTCATCTCCTTGCTTGTTCTTCGTTATTATGTCTGAGTAGTTCCATAGTTAGGTTAGGGTTTTCAAGGGGATCCATGAATCATTGAATTAGACACATATAGGGATTTATCTTTTGTGGTCTTCGCTTATTGTTGTGTTTATTGCTTAGACTTGAGCTGACCGCTAGGTCTATGAACTAGGGCAATCTAAGAGTGCGGAAGTGTCTTAGGTTGCTAGAAAGAACATAAGTGAGCGAATTGTCCTTAGCCTGCGGAAGTTGATGTTAAGGCGATTCGTGAACATATTGAACCAGCTCGTTAATGCTGATCTAGAATTCTATGCCAACGGAAGTTAGGATTTTAGGTTGCTAGATTTAGTAACCATGAGCCCGGGAGTGGATTGCTTAGATAGTTATGTTGGAGATTGAAACTTGCTTTTAATTATTCCCTGAATAGTTGTCTTATTCATGATCTCTGGATTCCTGCGAATAAACCCTCGACCTAACGCCTTTCCTTTATTGAATTTACATCGTTTAAATTGCTCTTATTACTTTTCTAAAACGAACCATATTTCTTTCTTAGCTTAATTTCTTAATTGTGAGAATAGTAGTGTAACCTTGGTCTCTGTGGATTCGATCCTAAAGTACTGCATTGACAACCGTTATGATTGTTGTAGTGTGAACTTTAGGAAATATGCTTGAGGTGAACAACGAAGAGTTATCACGAATAGAACGAGAAAACGACAGGAGAAGGAGAGACATGGCTAACCGTGACCTCCAAAATCTACTTGTTGATGACAACGATCATAACGAGTATAACGAGGAAGGGAATCCCATAAACCCTCCTCTTCATGCTCATGATGATGTCGTTGATCCAGCTGCTCCCACAGCTCTGCTTGGATGAGTGCAACCTCAAAATGTTGCATTCCAGCATGCACAAGTCCAAAGGAATGGTAGACAGCATCCACACCAAGCCATTGGTGCTGTCAATACTCCTCATGCGCTCTATCAAGACATGGCTGCTATTCGCCCACCGCCTACTCAGAGCCAAGACTTTGAGATCAAGTCTCAGATCATCTCTCTTGTCCAACAACATTTGTTCTATGGAAAAGCTTCAGAAAATCCCATGGATCATATAGAGACATTCGAAGAGATTTGCAGCACGACAAGCTCGAATGGAGTCCCTGCGGACTTCTTGAAGTGCAAGCTCTTCTCTTGNTCAGGGCGTCAGCATATTTTTTAAGGGATTTTAGCAGACAGGCGTGCAAAATCAGGGACATAAGCCATTTGTGCAGAACTTTCAGGGACAACCATTCGTGCAAAATCAGGGTCATAACAGATTTCATAATCATAATGGTTTTATTCCAGCTACCCAGGAGTCTAAACTCGAGGTGATGATGCAGCAAGTCATGATAAATCAGCAGACGACTGCAAAGGAGATCCATGTCAAGGTTGATGGGATGTATCGTGATCTCAACAACAAGATTGAGAGCATCGATATCAAGTATGAGTCCATTGCCACTCACGTGAAGAAGCTCGACACACATGTAGCACATATTGCAGATGCTATCAAGAGACATCCAAGAAATCTTCCTAGAAAACCAGAGATAAATCCTAGAGAGCATTGCAACGCGGTAATGGTTGATGATAAGATGGAAATTGCACTTGAGTTGTTGGATGATCATGAAACACATGATGTTGTAGCAGAGGAGAAGCATACCTCCATCACCACACGATAATATGTACCCAAGATCCCGTACCCTATGCTCCCTAGAGACCTCAGGAATCCTATTAGTGCAGAGAAGCTGTCTTGTTTTGATAAGTTGGTGAGAAGGATTCCCTACGATATCTCGTTTGAAGAGGCCTTGGAAGACCGACTTTTGTTAGAATTCTTCAAGAATTGCATAGAAACTATAGAAGAGGTTAAAGCACTCTTCATCAAGGCAAGGAGCACACCAGCACCAATGAACCAATGAAGCAATTGTCTAAGATTGAAGACCATGGAAAATTGTTTGTTTCATGCACTATCTCTGGGGTTGAATTTAGAGAGGCTCTTGTTGATTCTGGATCTAGCGTGAATCTCATGTCAAAGCCTATTGCAGAGAGGTTGGAAATTGCTGATATAAGACCTCCTAATGCAACTCTCGCATTTGCAAACTCTTCCACCACGACTCCATATGGTACCATCCCTGATTTGCTTGTTAAAGTAGGAGATTGTCTGGTTCCTACTGATTTTCAGGTTGTGGAGATGAGTGAAGGTTCTAATATGCCTATGATCCTTGGAAGACCATTCATGGCCATAGTGGGTGCAGTTATAGATATGCCTAATAAGAGAATCTCATTCTCTAACATTGACAAAAAGGTCGTCTACAAAGCCATACCCACTAGAGGAGTTCCCAAACACGTCTCTTGCATCACTGTTGTCACAGGAGAGACGCTGGTTGTTGATCCTTGGAAAGAGCCTTATGATGAGAATGAAGTCAAGGAAGTCAAAGATAATCATCTTATCATCAGCAAGGGAAACATCAAAAAGGCATAGGCAAATGGGAAGGTGAAGAGCAAAAGAGTCAATTGAGATGCCTATATGACTTTGATCCCTCAGAGATGTGATGAAGATTCGATTGAGTATGAGGTGAAGTGCAAAGGAACCTCAAGACCATTATCTAAGGTTAGGGCAATTCTCACTTTAGAGCTGAATGAGAAAGGTAAAGATGTTGTAAAGGGTATGATGAGCAGAATTCTGAAAGTGGAGATGTTTGATTGTGGAACTTTTTTTGGGGCATGTTCTCATGCTTATCTTGACTAATACCTGAGCCAAAGTCAAGCTATCGATTTTAAACAAGCGCTTGGTGGGAGACAACCCACCGGTACGTGTACATACTTCTCTTTTATGTTCCATTTGCATTTGATCTTTGTTTTTACTAAAAAAAAAAAAAAAAATCTTGATTTTCTTTCTTTCAGTTTGTTTTACCTTTCTCTTGGTTTATTTTCACACCAAGACGGTGTGAAGTAAGTCTGGGGGAGGGTCTTTATCGTTACTAACGTTGTTTTCTTTATTTTGTTTTCTCTCTTGAGTCTTTTTGGTGCTTTTCTTCAGTCATTTTACACTACAAGAAAACAGGGTTTTCGCGACTACAGTTTGCGACTACACGTGTAGTCGTAAATTATCACTACTATTTTGCGACTACATGAATAGAGTCGCATCGTAGTTAGTAAATGGCGACCAAAAGTATTAGTCGCCAATTAGTCGCGAATTTACGACCAATTTACGACTAATGTTTAGTCGGAAAACTTTAGTCGCATAGTAGTCGCAACTTTTGCGACTAATTTGCTACTTTTTCGGCGGGTCGCAAAACAGTCGTTTGTTGGTCGTAAAATAGCAGCATTAAACACGTGTTATTCTTTTTTACCTACTTATACCTACTTTTTACGACTACCACTCTTAGTCGCCATGTAGTCGCAAAGCAGTCAGAAAAATGTCTATAAATGAAAACTTCAGACCATCGTTCTCCTCATTCTGACAATCTCCTCATTCTCATAAACGTAAAAAACACAAAATTTAGAGGAGAAACAGTTTTTTTTTAATAATATCGGGAAATTACAATTATAGTAATTTTCGGGAGTGGATGTATAAGCGGATCGATGAAGAGATGGGAAATTTCTCGGTAGAGTTCAGCACAGGGGTGGATCAATTCATGGCATTTGCAAATAACCAGCCTCTTGCGCAGAGCAATGGCGGTAAGTTTTACTGCCCTTGTAGTGTTTGCAAGAACGATAAATTTCTCTCGTGGACTAGAATTTGGAATCATCTATATAGTAGAGGATGTATGCCAGATTATTATGTTTGGTATAAGCATGGAGAAGAAATCACTACGGATTTAGGAACGAGTTATGTTGATCCGACGCATTTACGTGGGAGTGAAGAAGTGGGTAATGTAGTAGAAGATAGATATGTGGATATGGTGAATGATGCATTTCGTGATAACGTGAGTTTTGATAGCTATCATCAGGATGGTAGTTATTAGAATGTAGAAGAACCGATACGTAATCATTCAAATAAATTCTACGACTTGTTAGAAGAAGCGAATACTCCATTATATGATGGTTGTCGTGAAGGTCAAACGCAGTTATCCTTAGCTGCTCGAGTAATGAAAAATAAGGCAGAATATAATATGAGTGAAAAGTTAGTGGATTCGGTTTGCGGAATCTTGACAGACTATTTACCAGAAGGAAACAAGTCAACAGGTTCACTTTATGAGACAGAAAAATTGATGCGCAATTTAGGTCTCCCATATCATACAATTGATGTTTGTATTAACAATTGTATTATCTTTTGGAAAGATGGCGAGAAAGAAGATAAATGTTTGTTTTGTGGTGCACAAAGATGGAAGCCTAAGATCGACCGGTGTAGAACCAAAGTACCATACAGTCGTATGTGGTATCTACCTATTGCTGACAGATTAAAGAGAATGTATCAAAGTGAGAAGACTGCAGCGGCAATGAGATGGCATGCCGAGCACCAAGCAAAGGAGGAAGAAATGGGTCATCCTTCTGATGCGGCGGAGTGGAGATATTTTCAATAGCAAAATCCCCGGTTTGCCGAAGAACCCCGTAACGTTTATCTTGGATTATGTACGGATGGGTTCAATCCATTTGGCATGTCTCGTAATCATTCGTTGTGGCATGTGATCTTGAGTACTCCATATAATTTACCCCTTGGTATGTGCATGAATACATAGTATTTATTTCTTACTATTGTGAATTCTGGGCCAAATCATCCGCGAGCTAGTCTCGATATCTTCCTCCGACCTCTTATTGAGGAGTTAAAAGATTTGTGGTCTAATGGCGTTGATGCATACGATGTGTCCTTGAATCAAAATTTCAATCTAAAAGCAGTGCTGATGTGGACGATAAGTGACTTTCCGGCGTATAGCATGTTATACGGATGGACAACCCATGGTAAATTGTCTTGTCCAGTTTGCATGGAAGATACAAAATCTTTTTATCTACCTAAAGGAAGGAAGACGTGTTGGTTTGATTGTCACCGAAGATTTCTTCCTCATGGTCATCCACTGAGGAGGAATAAGAAGTACTTCTTAAAGGGAAAAGACGCTTCGAGAGAGTATCCACCTCCGTCTTTGACCGGTGAGCAAGTTTATTATGAGCAGTTGGTTGGTGTAAATCCATCAAAAACAAAGGACGTCGGTGGAAACGGTCACGAAAAGAAGAAGTCGGGCTATGGGAAGCAACATAACTGGCACAAGGAAAGCATATTCTGGGAGCTGCCGTACTGGAGGGATCTCAATCTCTGTCATTGTCTTGATGTGATGCAAATAGAGAAGAACTTTTTTGACAACATCATGTATACTCTTATGAGTGTGAAAGATAAATCGAAAGACAACATAATGTCAAGATTGGGTATATAAATTTTTTGTTCTCGGGCACACTTACATATTGATAGTGATGGTAAAGCTCCTTTCCCAGCCTTCACTTTGACAGAAGAAGCCATAAAAAGTTTATTGGAATGTGTGAAACATGCAGTTAAATTCCCAGATGGTTATTTTTCAGACTTAGCTACTTGTGTTGATATGAACAACCAAAAGTTTTCAGGCATGAAGAGTCATGACTGCCATGTTTTTATGGAGCGGTTACTTCCATTTATCTTTGCAGAACTCCTAGACCGGAATATCCACCTTGCGTTATCAGGTACTAATTGCGACTATTTCGTTAAATATATATAATTATAGTAATTTATATAGTAATCTCATGCAGTATGAATTTATATTGTACGGGTTGGAGCATTTTTTTGGGACTTATGTTCAAGATCTTTGCATAGAAGTCGCGTTCAAATTCTAAAACAGAACAGAGTTTTAATCCTATGCAATTTGGAAAAGATCTTTCCACCTTCATTTTTCGATGTGATGGAGCACCTGCATATACATCTCCCCTACGAATTTGAATTAGGAGGCCCTGTCCAGTATAGATGGATGTATCATTTTGAACGGTTTTTCAAAAAGTTGAAAGGGAAAGCAAATAACAAAAGATATGCGGCAGGATCGATTGTTGAATCATATATCAATGACGAGATTGCTTATTTCTCAGAGCACTACTTTGCTGCGAATATACAAACAAAATCAAGGTAACTGCTAAAATCAATCACATTATGTTCACTTTGCCATTTAATTTGTATACACATGCTATGTATTTTAATGTGAATTACTTTTTCACTCATTTGGTCAGGTTAACAAGATTCAAAGAAGGTGAAGTCCCCGTATATCATGTCCATGGAGTACCTTCTATATTTACTCACATAGGCCGTCTAAGTGGAGAAATGCAAGAAATATGGCTCTCAGAGAGAGACTATCAATACGCACATGCATACGTTTTACGAAATTGTGACTATTTTCAGCCAATTGAGAGGTATATCAGTTGGCATCTCTCGCAGATTGTGTTTTAATATATATAATCCTTGTTTAATTTCTCATATTTATGTTGGTCTTGTGTAGAATGTTCGAGGAATATATTTCTGCAAAATATCCAGGATTTTCCGAAAAAGAACTATCTGCGAAAAGAGCTGACGAATATCATTTACACTTATGTATGTATGTCTAAAAAATATTCATAACTATGCATATATTTATACTTATATATATATTTACACTATTTGTTTTATATATATGCAGGTTACTTAGTGGAACGCCACAAATCCATTTCCTACTTGGGTTCAAGAGATAGTGCATGGACATTTGAATAAGGTCAAAACATGGCCAATGTATTTTACTAGAGGCTATTTGTTTCATACGCAGAATCACGGTGCTGGACGAAAGACATGTAACTATGGGGTCTGTGTTAAAGGTCAAAATTACACTGATGCATCTGATGAAGCGGATTTCTACGGGACCTTAAATGATATCATAGAACTCGAGTACGCGGGGATGGTCAATTTGAGAATCACACTTTTTAAGTGTAATTGGTATGACCCTATTATCGGTAGAGGCACTCGGAGGAGCAATGGTGGTGTTGTAGGCGTTCTTTCATCGAGAAAATACAACAAATACGAACCATTTATTCTAGGTACGTACTTATTAATGTCGATATCATATATATATATATATATATATACTGATGTATAACTTATATATACATTTTGTTATATAAACAACTTCGCAAGCGGATCAAGTTTGTTATATTCCGTACCCATACATAAAGAAACCGAAGCAGTTGTGGCTCAATGTTCTAAAAGTGAATCCGAGGAGAAACATTTCAGGGGAATTATATGAAAAAAAAGAACCCACTCTTTTGAAAACAGAAAATGATGATGCTGTATTGATGACTACAATTGAAGATCTCGTACTCGACGATTTCGTACAAGGAGACTAAATAAACCTCGATTACGATGTCGAAGATGCGGAACCAGAAGATGAATTTCGGTGTAATTTGTCGTCTTCTGATGAAGAATCAGATGACGAAGAGCCCTACTAATTAACTATGTCAAAAAAAAGTTTCTCGATTCCCTTGTTTGGGCATAGGACTCTCTTTCTCATTTAGTGTCTTTTCTCATTTAGTGTCTTTCACTTTTATGAGAATAGAGCTTTGAGTGGATAAAAACACTTTCCCTTGGTCTTATCTTCTCGTAAAACACCTTTTGTCAACATATTTTGCTAAATTCAAGCTGGGTTTTAGGGTTTCTGATAAAGTTCTTCAATCTCGGTTCTTTGGGGTTGATATTTCTAAAAGTTTGTTTCGGTGGTTGATTTTAATTTTGGTCAAAGAATTCGTATCAGTGGTTGGTTTAAGATCTCTTGAGATTTTTCGGTGTTGAAGAAGGAAAGATGTCTACAGCTATGGATAAAGCTTTGCTGGCCATGTCTTTGGAGGAAAAAGATGAGCCGTTTGATATGCCAGATCTTCCGGAGTTTTGTTCCAGCGAAAAGAATGTGTGCAGTCTGATAGGAAGGCTCCTCAATCCGGACTGTCAGAATATAGCTAATCTTATTTTAGATATGCCAAGAAAGTGGCAAAAATATGATAGAGTGCGTGGTGTGGCTCTGTCGAGAGAAAGGTTTCAGTTCATCTTTAGAACTGAAAATGATCTTGAGAAAATCCTGGAAAAAGGGTTCCAAACTTTCAATGAATGGGGGCTTGCGATAGAACGTTGGGTTGAGCAACCTCCAAGTGACTCCCTCCAGTTCGTGCCGTTGTGGATTCAGATTCGCAACATTCCAATAAATCATTACACAGAAGAAGCGATCACAGCTCTTGGAGAATTAGTTAGTCAAGTCACAGAGGTACCCTTTGATCCCTCAAAAGCTCAGAGCAAGGACTTCGTTCGGGTTAAAGTGAAGTTTGATGTCTCCAAGCCTTTGAGAAGATCCAAAGTGATTAATCTGCCGAAGGGAAGAGGTACAAAAACAGTGAACTACTTTTATGAGAAGGTTCAAAAGAGGTGTTACTCTTGTCAAAGATTAACTCACGAACAAGATGTGTGTCCGATTCTAAAGAGAAAGAGACAAGAGCAAGCAATAGACAAAAAATGTGGAAAGCATGGGGGGAAATGTTGAGATGCCCTTTTGAGAGGACCATTATTCACATATGTGCCCGTTATAAAAATTAATTTCTTTTTGATTTATTTTTAAATAAAAAATGTGGTCAATTATCTTCTTAGCCTTAATGAATTCTCATATTTACTAGATCCAACCACATATATCTACGTCCACCCACCAAAATTGGATCTAATTCATCAAAACAACAATTAAAATATTGTAACGTCATTTTTTTGTTTTTTTTCTCCAACATTAATTGAATTGTGGGCCCTTTTAATTATTTATTAAATAAAATTTATGAACCAAAATTACCTCTCTTTCTCTCTTTGTTTCTCTTTTTCTTATGGATTTATCGTCATCTCCTTCACGATGGCCGGATCAGCTCTACCTCTTCCACCGCCACCACCACTGTCGTTCTTCTACCTTTTCACCACCAAACCTCACTCCCCCAAACGCCTTCCATTCGTTCTCGCCTTCAGCAGAATCTGTCAAGATGGAAACCCACAACTCGCACACCAACTGTTCGACGCAATTCTCAAACCAACCACTGTTCAGTGGAACACCATCATCATCGGCTTTATCTGCAATAATCTGCCTCACGAGGCTCTCCTTTTCTATTCCCGGATGAAGAAGACGACACATTTCACCAAATGTGATCCTTACACTTACTCTTCCACACTCAACGCGTGTGTTGAGACAAGGAACTTGGAAGCTGGTAAGGCCGTGCATTGCCATTTAATTCGTTGTTTATAGAACTCAAGCAGGATTGTGCATAATTCTCTGATGAATTTGTACGTTTCGTGCTAGAACGCTCCTGGAAGTGAATTGGATTCTACTGAATACGATGGGGTGCGTAAAGTTTTCGATAGTATGCGTAGGAAGCACGTTGTGGCGTGGAATACATTGATTTTTTGGTATGTGAAAACAGAGAGAAACGCAGAAGCGTGTAGGTAATTCGTGATTATGATGAGAATGGAGATCAAACCGAACCCGATTAACTTTGTCAATGTTTTCCCCGTGGTGTCGACTTCGAGAAGAATTAAGGAAGCTAACGTTTTCTATGGTTTGATGCTTAAATTGAATGATGAGTATGTGAAGGACTTGTTTGTGGTGAGTTCGGCTATTTATATGTATGCCGAGCTTGACAATAGTGATGTACTCGAAAATGTTTGACTTCACTAAGCTCCACACTCATGGGAAGAAAAGCTTCGAAAATGAATGGTGATAATTCATAGGAGATGTGGAAGAAGGAAGGTTTTAGTAATGTCTCTGCTAATGAGAGCGTTGTCCGGAAATGGGAAAGTGACTGAAGCAATATTCTTAAAAGTTTTATTTTAGCATTTCTAGTATTTTTTCATTTTTACCTGGTAATATCAAGTATTACGGATATCCAACTTGTTATAATTTTGTTCATATTTATACCTAGTAATTCCAAGTATTACGGATATCCGACTTGTTATAATTTTGTTCATATTTATACATGGTAATACCAAGTATTACGTATATCCGACTTGTTATAATTTTGTTCATATCTATACCTAGTAATACC
>PKML01065036.1:22751-59398 GCA_002933935.1 Eutrema yunnanense | reverse complement strand
GAAAATGCATGATATGCATGAGACTCAAGGTGCAAAAGATCAAAATAAGAACACCAAAAACGATGTTAGATAACACACAAACCCTCCCCCAAATTTAAATTACACAGTCCCTTGTGTAATAGAAGCTTAAGGAAGAGTTAAACAATGCATGAAAGAAGGAAAAATATATGATTCTAAATGCTATATACAAAGTTTGAAGCGTTACCTTGGAAAAGGATGGAGGGGGCAAGAGGGATCAAGGGACGCCATATTCCATCACCTCATCCTAAGGCCATGTGCACCCATTAAACTCACAAAGTTTCATAACCATTTTTTTATTATTATTTTTTATATTTTTTTATTGGTTGAGATTTATTATGATACTTGTTTCCAGCAGTGATACCGGTATCGGTATCTTTGTTTTCTCTCTTCCCCCTATCTGATAATTACACGGAGCCAATAACATCCTGCCACGTACACAATGATACCGTATCATTTAACTCAACAGAGTGATACTTTCAGACAAAGTTTTATTTCCAAATCCATTTTAAAATTATTTTTTGGCCTATGAAACCCAGCAAAAATCATTGCTGGACATGCTCTAAGCACTTTAGTCCACAAGTTCATGCCCATATGGCCATCGAAAACCTACTCGCACTAAGAAAACCCATCAAAAGGAACTAACAACGAAAGAAAAGCATAAAAGGAAATATGTACAAGGATAAGCTTGGGGTGTCTTCCAAGAACACTTTGTTTAACGTCACTAAGTTCGACGTTTGTTACCCTTTTAGGCGGGTAGTGGAGGAGTGCAAGAACTCCTTGGCGGTTCGGTAAGCTCGAGTTTGAGAACTTTATCCATTAAGTTTTGAAGACCGGTTTGATTTGGCTCCCTAACCTCCGGTGTGAGGGTTGCCATGGCCTTGGCAAAAGGCTTGGGGCGCCCTTTACATTTGACCTTGTACTCAATCATCCCTTCTTCATGTTTCCATGGGATGAGAGTCACGATCGAAGGTTGGTCTAGCAAGGGTCCAATCCCTTTGAGTATTCTCGGTTTCCTCTTCTCGGACCTAGGCTTTGTCCTCTTCTCATCAACCTTAGCACTTTCACCCTCACTCTCCGTTGTGGTATGAAAGAGGGAATACAAGCAACTTCCATCTAGAGCTAGGGCTTCTTCAACCCTTCCAATACTCACCGTTTCACATACGCCCACATACTCAATCTTTTGGGCTTTGGCTTCATTGTCCCCACAAATAATAGCCCCACAAATAGCGGTGGAAGAAGGCATCATTGTGTAGAACTTCTTGTCATCCACGTTCGTAAGAACAACCCTCTTGTTTATGAACTCCAAGCTTGCACCAGTTGTGTTGAGGAATGGAGTCCCGAGGAGTAGAGGGAGTTTTATGTTTGGTGCCATCTCCATCACAACGAAGTCCGTTGGTACAAGACACTTTCCAATCTTAAGGGCAAAGTCTTCAATCATGCCAAGAGGTTTCTTCATGGAAGAGTCTCTAAATGTGATGGTGGAGGGGTAATCGTTCATCTTATCTATCCCAAGACTTTTTGCCATCTCCAAAGTCATGACATTAACGGTTGAGCCCGAGTCACACAAAGCATCATCAACTTCCAAGAGTCCAAGTGTGCAAGATATTGAGAATTTCCCGGGGTTTCCAAGCTTTGGGAGAGTCTTAGGCTCGATCCTTGTTGTGCTTGGAGGCACTTTCTCTTGTGCCTTGTTGAGGAAACGACCGGGAAATGGAAGTGGAGGCTCATATGGAGGTGGAGGTTCATATGGAGGTGGAGTCTCTCTCTTTGACTCAACTTGTGTCTCCACGTTTTTCACTTTAACCAAGTCCTTGATGGACTTCTCAACCTTGTTACTCTTTTCTCCAACCAACATCATATCATTTTCACTCCCAAGGTTCACCTCCCCACCATGTTGCTCGATGTCCTCATTGAGGCTAGAGACTAACCCGAGGAACTCCTCAATTATGTGATCTTGCTCCTTAAGGATGAAAAAGGTGTTGCAAGACTCTTTAGAGGTTAGTATTGCTTTCCCATTTGAAGAGCCTTGAGGATGTTGTGAAGAAGGGGCGGCACTCCGTTGCTCTATTGATTGCACCCTTGAGCTCAATGCCTCAACCTTGCTACTAAGATCGTTGTAAGAGCAAATGACCTTGTTAGTGGTTTCCGCTTGGCCTTTGATTAATTGTTGGAACATAGAGCTCAAATCAAGCTCTTGCGGTTTACACGTAATTGCTTGACCTTGAGGCACAAACCCTTGTTGTTGTCCTTGAAAACCGGGTGGAGCTTTGGGTTGAAATCCACCTTGTTTCCCTTGGAATTGGTTCCTTGGGACAAAGGCTTGTTGGTTGGTATTAGGAGCTTGACCTTGATATTGGAATTGTTGTTGTGGGACTCCTTGACCTTGAGTAGATTGTTGAGGGTAGAGTTGATCTTGTGGATTCCTATAGATTTGGTTGAACCCTTGTCTTTGGAAGTTACCTTGGTTCCCAACGTAGTTCACTTCCTCTTGGGTGATCGCGGCTTCCTCTTGATAAGAAGCTTGAATGTCCTCGTAGTCACCAATAAAATGAACCGCCTTTTGAGACATTTTTTGAGAGGCAAGAAGCTTGTCTATCATAGAGGCTTGCTTATCCAACTTCTCATTCAAGGCTTTCATGTCTTTGGCTCTCTTGTTCTCATCAAAGTCACTAGTAGTCCTTGAAGCACAGTCATAATCATCCCCATACGTCCCATCACTAGTAGCTAAGTTCTCCACGAGCTCCATAGCATCCTCTACGTCCTTAGCTAGGAAATTACCATTCGAAGTCGTGTCAAGTAGCATACGGATCTTAGGCAAAGCACCTCGGTAAAGAGTGCTAAGGAGAGAGGCGTTGGAGAAGCCATGATGTGGGCATTGAGAAGTGTAGCCTCTAAATCTCCCCCAAGCCTCGTTGAAAGACTCAATAGACCGTTGTGTGAAGCTAGATATCTCATTGCGAAGTTTGGCGGTTCTAGACGGTGAGAAAATTTTGGCTAGAAACGCCCTTTTGCAATCATCCCATGAAGTAATAGATCCTTGAGGCAAGGTCTTTTCCCATTGGTGAGCCTTGTCACCTAAAGAGAACGGGAAGAGACGAAGCTTGAAACCGTCTTCGGAGACCCCATTGATCTTAGTGAGACCACATATCCGGTCAAATTGGTCAATGTGATCTAGAGGATCCTCCATTGACAACCCATGGAACTTGTTAGCTTGAACCATGTTGATTAGCCCGGGTTTGACCTCAAAGTTGTTGTTTCCACCGGTGGAGCTTGAATGCCTTGCCGGTTTTGGTAAGTATTAGCGGCATCACCCTCTCCAACAACGTGCCTACCTCTTGGTGGATGGATGGGACGGTTTGGTTGGTGATAGTTTCCATTGCCACCACCTCCTTGGTTGTTGATGTGTCCATCCCCATTTCCACCGTTCCTTTGGTGGGGAATGGGTTCATTGATGTTCCCAAGTGTAACATTCTCAAAGTGCTCCATGTCGTTACCAACCTCTTCTTGAACTCTCACACGGTTCCTTCTTGCTCTTGAACCTCTCTCAAGTTGATCAATATCGTCTCTTGGTTGTATGAGATTGGTATTGCCACGGGAACGGGTATGCATACACCTATAGAGAGAAAAAGCAATGGGAAGTGAAGAAGATTAGTAACTTGGTAGCAAATAAGGCTTAATCTCACACAGAGCCTAAATCTCAATGTTAAAACAAATCCCAATATGGCAACGGCGCCAAATTGATACAAGACTTTTTAGTCTCTAGGAGGTATCAATACCCTCTAACCGATGTAGTAGGAGTTTATCGAATCCAATATTGGGAAATAGTCCTAACCACTGAGAATGCAAGGAACCTATGTAAGTTAAGCTAATTAAAGGGAGTTTATGACTAAGTATCCAAATTCAAACAAACAAAAGCAATACTAAACGAGATGAAATTCAAATAACAAAAGCGGAGCAAGAGATAAGGTTATTGATATAAGGTGATCCAATTTCAATTAGAGATGTTCATTCACTCAAAAATCTAATTCCTAGGTCAAAGATCTCTAAACTTGATTAGTTCTATTTCAAGCAACTAATCACTATGCTAATTACTCAACCCATTAGCAAATCATCATTTGTGGGTTAACAACTAGCAAGAATTAAATATCAAAACAAGATCAACCAAAGATATGCCCTAAACAACTAATGTCTTAGGTTAGGAGCATAAATCTCATGCCTAGTTTTTCAAGGCATTTCATCAAACACTTGGTGTTCATGAAATGCCCTATGGTTTAGATCCACTCTTTCAAGCTAAATCTAGTATTGGGGACACCAGACAAGAAGGAATGTAAGATTATCTAACCCTAAACACCACTAATCAACTCTTGGATCACCCTAATCTACCATATCCCAAGGTCCTTAAGACTACTCACTAATCATCATGGGTTTAACAAATCCAAGAAAAGAAGTGTTAAAACTCATGATCAAGATGATTGAATGATTAGAAAGTAGAAGATAGATGGATTCAATCAAGAAAACAATACTCAAATTGCATAAATCAAAAGGATCAATCTCTTCCAAATCACTCTTAGAGAGGGTTTTTGCTTAAGAAAAGACTTAGCCCCTCCAAATTAGGTTTTTGGGCTTAAATAGTGAATAGTGACGAACCGGGTCGACCCGGGACAAACCGGGTACCGACCTTGTTTAAATGGATAAAGAGTTCTGGTTTGGCCAATACTGAGGTCACTGCTCGGTGTAACACCTCGGTATTGAGCATGGGTTAGTGCACCGACGAGGAGCACCGAGCAGTGGCGTCGGTATTGAGGAGATGTCGTATGGTGTTCTTCAGTGGATACCGAGGTCACTCCTCGGTATCGTTGCTCGGTATTAAGGACTTTTTTTCCCCCGAGTTTCTTCCTGTGGCAGCACCGATCAGTTGCACCGAGCAGTGACGTCGGTACAATCCCCTGAAGCTTCGATACCGACGTCACCCCTCGGTGTTATACGTCGGTATTGTGGATGTTTTCCCCCGTCGAGCTATACCGATCAGTTGAACCGAGCAGTGACCTCGGTGCAATTCCTCTGCTTTCGATACCGAGCACCAGTACCGACCAGTGACGTCGGTACAATTTCCGTCTCCTCTCCTCGGGTCTCGAATCTCCTCTTTAGCACCTGAAATGCGACCCAAAACATGCAAGGACTCTCTAGGACTAAATGTGGACACACTAGACTCCTAAAATGACTAAAATGCTAAAGAGATATCATGAACTACATGTAAATGACTCAAAACCTAAATGAAACGGATGCTAGAATGATGCAAAATATGATGATATCATGCCTCGGGATAGATAGGAAAGGTACTTCGTCGAGTTCGCGGTAAGCATTTCTCTTCTGTCCATGCTATTCTATGCCTTTCTTTCTATTCTGTCCACTAACCCGAATCACACTTCTCTTGTAGAAAACGCACACATGGGATCCCTTAATCTCAGGGGTAGTACAACAACATTTCGAGAGGATTTGTCAAAGGCGAATGAAGGATATGGTAAGCACCGCGAGGACTTCTCGACAGCGACCACACTGGATTAACCCAACTCTCTGGACAACAATGACAGAGTGTTGGGACACTAAAGAAGCTCGAGAGAGGAGTAAGTCCACATCCGCTGCTCGGAAATCTGACCGTAAAGGCCTTGGTGTGCACAAGCACGTATCAGGCAAAAAGTCATATCAACAAATCCAACAAGAAATGGTAAGTCTAAATTCACTATCTAATACTTTTGCAACTTTCTATTATGTAACAAATTTATATGTTACATTTTCAGGAAGAGGAATTGGGAAGACCGGTTAGTATCGGTGAGGTTTTTGTGAAGACTCACACAAAATCAGATGGGACGTTTGTTGATATGAAGGCTGAGAGGATCGCGCAAACTTACGAGAAGAACTTGCAAGCTAAGATGCAAGAGATCGGGCCTGAAACTTCAGACGGTAGGTCGCAGCAGCGAGAGCTAACCACTGAGGACTACAATGACCTCTTTCTTCAGGTAAATACATGTTATCTTTGTTATCTTTGGTTTTATATCCTTTGCGTTTCATAAATATATGTTTTATTTATGCAATCAACTTTCACGGATGAAAGAGGCAGGCCATATGGAATAGGAAGCCTCGCAGAGTCTCTTGTTGATGGAAAACGCAAGTTCGAGGACATCTCTTCATCGTTTCAAGCACTGCAAGACAAGTTGGAAGAAGCTCAACGCCAAATAGAAGAACAAGCTGCTTCTAGCGCTCAGCGTGAGGCAGAGCTTATCCAACTTGCAGCTGGAAACCAAAGCAAGCTTACCCAACTTGCAGCTGACCACAAAGACAAGTTCGAGCATTATTCACTGGTGGAAAGGTATCTTCGTGAAACCGATCCAAATTTTCTTGACTTCATGGCTTCTCAATCTGGTCGGCAGTATGATTCTACACCCTAGTCTATCATTTTATTTCATGTTTTTGAACTTTAGAACATTAAGTTTTCTTTGTATTGGTTTGTACTTGATAGTTAAAATAATGTATGATGATTTCTTTGTATTAATGTTTCTTTCATTTTAACGTGTGTAGTCTTCTTATTAGTTTGCATATGATTTCCAAATTGCTAGGTAATACAAATATGGTACAGTGTTACCATTTTGAATTTCGTCAATAAAATCAGTCGCTATGTAGTCGTAAATCAGTCGCAAATCAGTCGCAAATCAGTCGCAAAACAGTCGTAAAAGATGACCAAATCACTATTCCGATGAACATATTAGTCGCAAATCAGTCGCTAATATAGACGCATATTAGTCGGGACGTAGTCGCACAATTTCACGACTCTTTAACGACTACAGCAAAACGACTTCCACACGACACAATATATAGTCGCATGTTGGTCGTTAATTTAGTCGGTATATGGCCGCATATATTTACGACTGATTTGCGACTAGTATGCGACTGAATTATGTAATCGCACCAAAGTCGCAAATCAGTCGTAAATTTACGACTGATTTGTGACTACTTGTTTTTACGACTAAACATTTCCGACTATGTCACTTAGTCATAATGTAGTCGTAAAACAGTTTTAGCGACTACATTACGAATGTTTATGTAGTCGCGAAAATCATGTTTTCTTATAGTGTTATTGAGTCAAAATTTGTTGGAGATGATGATCACAATCATGGATTTCTTTTTATGATTTTTTGGCTAAGTGACCACTGTTGCAGAATTAGCTTTAGACCAGACTAATGAAAAATCTAAAGGCTGACCAGTTAATCGGAGGCATCCATGTTTCCATAAAAAAATCAAAAAGCTTGAGCTAGTTTCTAAGCTCTTCCTTTTACTTCATCGTTGTGATTAGTGTCTTCAGAGCTTGACTTCTCATTCATATCTAACAAGACAACATGTGTGAAAGTATGGTACTCCTCTCCATTGTCTTAAATAAAGCAGAAAATATGAAATGGTTTTCTTTTGGGTAAAGGGCTAGGAAAATTTCTATCGATCCCATTATTTTACTTCGAAAGAAATGATCACACTAAGGTTGGAAGCGAGGTTTAGGAAAATTTCCTGCGATACCATTATTCGCCTACACCTTTGAAACAAAAAGAAAAAGAAAACAAAAATACATGAGAAAATAATAAGTCTGGGGAGAGAAAGAGTACAAAAATTTGTGTTGTTGTCTTGTCATGGTATCGAAAGGGAAAGAGTCTAGAAGGTTCTTGGCACTATGATCTTTTGGTGAGACCCAGCGATGATGGCTATTGAATTATTCTGTGAGACTGCAGATTGAATCTAGGAAAGTTACGATGCCTGCGGAGAAGTACATGGTAATTTGATCTGAGCTAGTTTGGCAATATGTGGATTACTAAGTTGGATGGTCATTGCAGTTTTCTAAAGAAAATGTGAGTCTCCGTATTTTTCAAACCTCTTCCTTGTTCTTGGTTTTATGTTTGCTTGAGGGTAAGCAAAAGATTAAGTCTGGGGGAGTTGATAAACTGTGTTTTTACCGGTTTCTAACTTTTGTTTTTGTGTCTTATATCAAGTCAAAGTTTGTTTTTAGACTCTTTTAGGTGACTTGGGGAGAAAATGAGCCGTTTTGGGTGAAAATAAGCATATGAAGATGCAGAATCATGAAGAGGCATCAGAAGTTTGGAATTCGTTGAAGAAATTTCCACCAATGGATAGAGCTCAAATTCTGATACAAGATAGATAAACAAATTATCTTTCTTTTGTAATTGGTTTGAGGCCATTCCAAAGGTGATATCAAAAGTTATGCTAGTTTTCGTGAAGACAGTCCAGTCTGGCGAGCAGAAGAAGCATGCGCATAGAGGGGGGCTGGATCGATTGATCCACCCTTTGGATCGATCGATCCAATTTTGCGGACATTTTCCGGATCGATCAGACTCACCTGGATCGACCGAATCAAGATCAGATCGATCGATCCCCCCTGGGATCGATCGATCCACTTTTCTGACAAAAAAAGGTAGTTTTTAACTTCCTATTTTGCCTTGGAATCATCCTAACTCGACCCAATTCGACCCAATACCTATTTATACTTATTTTAAGCCACTTTCTAAGGCTAAGCTTTATTTTCTACATACTTTTACATCTCTTTATTTGGGAGACGAATCTCTGACTCTACAGAACCCTAATTTATTATTTTGATTGGATTATGATTTCTTCTTCATCTTTTTGTGGTTTCTCTGATTCTATGTCTGAGTAATCTCTTAGTTAGGTTTTTGGGTTTCAAGGGAACTTCATGAATCGTTAAATCAGATTGGTTAGAATAGGGATATATCTTCTAGTTCTTCATATATTGTTGTTCGTAGTGCTGAAACTTGATTAGCTACCTAGTTTCTGATCTTAGTTTTTTTAACGCATCAAAAGTGTTTGTTTAAAAGTCTGAAAGAACATAGATGAGCAAAACGTCATTAACCAACGAAAGTTGATGTTAAGGCATTTTGTGAACATATCAAACTCGATCTTAAAGCATGTTTAGTTTCCTGAATTCAAACGACAGTTTAGAATATTAGGTTATTAGGCATAGTAATTAATATTACGACAGTATGTTGATTATAAAACAGTGATTTGAGTTATAGAACGTGCTTAATAATTTCCCTGTTTAATTCTCTTATTTGTGATTCTTGACTTCCTGCGAACTACCCAAAGACCTAGTGTTTCCCTCCATCAAACTTACATCGTTTTATCTGCATTCTTAGATTTTAGAAGTTACAAACCATAAACAATTGCATTCGTCTTAGATTTACTTTCCTCCTTCATTCTCGTAGCGTATCACTTGATATATGTGGATTCGATCCTAAAGTACTACATCGATATACCGTTAAGATTGCGGTAGTGTGCACTTTAATTTTTAATTGACTTAGTGAAAACACATGAATCACTACTGCTGGTTTGTGAAAGATTTTAGCAGCATAGCGGTGCCTCTCACAGCTGTAGTGAAGAAAAGTGTGGGAATTACTTGGGGAGAAGCTCACCAAACCGCCTTTGAGACCCTGAAGGGGAGACTCACCAATGCACATGTTCTTGTCTTACCCGACTTCAACAAGACTTTTGAGGTGCAGTGTGACGCTTCGGGAATTGATATAGGAGTTGTATTGACTCAAAGAGGAAAACCAGTGTCGTTTTTCAGTGAGAAATTAGGAGGAGCTACGCTTAACTACCCTACCTATGACAAGGAGTTATATGCGTTAGTTCGTGCTTTGGAGACTTGGCAGAATTATCTAATGTCAAGGGAGTTTGTGGTTCATACGCATTATCTAATGTCAAGGGAGTTTGTGGTTCATACGGATCATGAAACTCTCAAGCATCTTAGAGGACAGACCCATCTCAAGAGAAAACACGCCCGATGGATGGAGTTTATTGAAACTTTTCCATACATCATCTAAGTACAAGAAGAGCAAAGATAACATAGTGGCAGATGCCTTAGCGAGGAGACACGCATTGATTGAAACAATGGAGGCTAAAGTCATGGGTTTTGAGTTCATAAATGATATATACAAAGATAATCCAGACTTGGGAGAAAACTACGAGGCGTGCAGCAAAAGAGCTCGGGAGAAGTTCTATATACATGAAGGTTTCTTGTTTTTGGAAAAGAGGCTTTGCATACCGCAATGCTCTCTTAGAGATTTGATTTTCAGAGAAGCTCACAGAGGAGGACTTATGGGACACTTTGGAGTACACAAGACACTGGCCATGGTGAAGGAGCACTTCTACTGGCCACATCTCAAAAAAAGACCGTAGAAGCTCATTGTGCTAGATGTGTGGTTGGCAAGAAAGTTAAGTCTAGGGTGCACCCTCATGGGTTGTACCTCCCTTTGCCTATTCCTACATCACATTGGGTCGACATATCAATGGGTTTTGTGTTGGGGTTACCAAAGATTAACCACAAAGACTCTATCTTCGTTGTGGTGGATAGATTCTCCAAGATGACACATTTCATACCATGTGCAAAAGTGAACGGTGCATCACAGACTGCTGAATTATTCTTTAAAGAAGTGGTTCGTTTACATGGAGTGCCAAGGACTATAGTATCTGACCGAGACAGCAAATTCATGAGCCACTTTTGGAGGACCTTATGGAAGAAGCTAGGAACCAAGCTTTTATTCTCCATGACTTGTCATCCCCAAACAGATGGCCAAAATGAGGTGGTCAACAGAACAGTATCTACTTTGCTGAGAGCTACAATTGGGAAGAACCTGAAGAACTGGTTGGAGTGTATTCCATTCATTGAGTTCGCTTACAACCTAGCAAACCATTTAGCAACAAAGATGTCTCCATTCGAGATTGTCTATGGATTCAATCCAAAGACCCCACTAGAATTTACTCCGTTACCACCAGCTGAAGCCGTGAGTTTAGATGGAAAAAAGAAAGCTGAGTTTGTCAAGAAGCTTCATCAAAAGGCGAGGGAGAACTTAGAGAAGAGGAATGCCCAGTATGTGATGCATACCAACAAAGGACGCAAGGAAGTTGTGTTTAAACAAGGAGTTTGGGTGTGGCTGAACATGAGACATGAAAGATTCCCAAAATGGAGGAGTTCAAAGTTCGCACCAAGAGGAGATGGTCCATTCAAGATCCTAGAAAAGATCAACAACAACGCCTACAAACTGGAATTACCAAGTGCGTTTAACATCTCTTCTACTTTCAATGTATCTGATTTAGCTCTATATCTTACATATGATCTAGTTTTGAGGTCAAAACCTCTTGAAGAGGGAGGGAATGATAAGGTCATTCAAGCTGAACCGGATTTAACCGAGCCGCAACTACAAGATGTTGAAGTGCCTACCATTCACCAAAAACCAATAACAAGGCAACGAGCTAGAATTCTCCAACACAAGTACAATCAAAGTATAATGCAAGCTACTGCCAAGCTGATCAAGAGAAGTCAAGGGAAGTCCAACCTCGTTTAGAAGCCCATCAAGACACAGCTGAGGAAGACGAGCAACTTCAAATATGGACCGAGTCATTTAATCTTCAAAGAGATCAAGCCATTGGACCGAGCCCAACCAAACTCAAATATTGGCCTTTAATACCAAGTGAAGCCCAAGCCTACAATTTCTTTGCCATCCACGAGAATTATCCAACTTGACGAGTTAACTAGTGATATGGCCCGCACCATGTGCGGGCTCCAAAGTATGACAAAGTTATATTATCGAACATGGAATCTGAAAATCAGTTACAAAACAAATAGATGTCTTTAAGATCATGAATGTACCTACCAATTCGGTGGAGGAAGAAAAAGAATAGAAAGACCATACAAATGTTAACAAATTAGGCGCAACTAAAAAGAAACACAAAAAATATAATTTCTGTAAGTTATGTCATTTGATGTCTCAATAGACGTAGGTTGAGACACAATGTCTAAGAGTACAAATGTTAACATGATCTTACAGACATCTATTAAAAAACCGCTAAACCAAAATATGCTTTCTAACAAAAAAAATAAACACGAAAAATCCACGATCAATTATTGTGAAACTCGTATGAAGACACAGAAGAAATTAACTAAAGATGTATTGTATTAAGATTTAGTTACTCATAATTAATCAATTATGAACATGTGAGCAATGGCGGCTCCTTCACTGGGTATAAGGTATGAGATTAAAGGCAACCAATATCACCCTTTTTATAGGAATTAATTTGTAAAAAACGTCTTATATTTTTTATTTTGTTAAGGTTCAAAACAAATATATTTGAAAATATATTTGAAAATTAAACAGTGATATCGATAAAAAGAATCAAACCTGAAGAATGTGCACGAATAGATTTGAAGCCTCAAGTTGTGTTACATCAAACAAAATCATTACTAAAACAGTAGTGTAAGAAAATAATCAAAAGACAAAGGACCGATGTGCTCCTGTTAGGCATGTCAATTTGAGTCCAAACCCGTGGGTCCCGCCCCAATAGACAAAGGACCGATTTTTTTTTCATGATTATCGTATATATGATATACTTAAATATTTTCTATATTTATTTTTAGTGATTTTTATTTTAAAATGGAAATTCTTTTCAAAACCCTAGCGTCTTCGTGAGGCTATATATACCCCTACAATACCCGTCTCTTTATACCAAATCCCCGAGAAGGTCATACCCAGCCACTTTTTTTCTTTTTCTTTCGTTATTTGTTCTTTGGCTTTCGTTTGATGTGTTTTTAATAACCGAAACATTTTTGTTTTTGTTTTTGTTTTTTTGGAACGTTATAAGGAGTTCATTACGAAATAAAAGATTGGGAGTGTTCTAACATATTCAACCGCCCCGATTCCTCAAAAAGAAAACCGATATCTAAAAACCTACAAAATATCTCGAAATCAGCATTTAAAAAACAATTATACAAAAGAGTGGATTAAACCAACTTGTTTATTGATTAATACCTTCAAATCACGTATTGTTGCCGGGTTTAAAAAAATTTCTAAAATTATACATTATCCACAACTTGTTTATCGATTATCATAATTAGTTATCCAACAATGAAAATCCGAATTGACCTATAGATGAAGAGGAAGTAAAAAAATTTTATCCATTAGGATGCACATATCCGAATATGTGATAAGAATGAACCTGGTGAACTTTTTTATAAACGATATCCTTCACCACTTTTATTCCATAAGTCCTCCATAATACTATCAAAGACATGCGCCAATCATAACCCTCATGTTTGAGCATTTCGTAGCCTTAATCTTGCGCAAACATCTTTTAATAAGGATGTGATTGGCTCATGTTTATGAGGTGATACCGGAACAACTATTATTAATATCCACTTCGAGAGCATAATTAATAGCTATCTAATATGGATCCTTTGGCCTCAGTTAGACGCTAGCTTCTTTTCGAGCCCACATTCTATAAGGAACCATCAGTCAAGATAGATGAGAAGGTGATGGTGGTGACGATATTGGCGGTGATACAAACATTAAAATGATTGCCCAAAAATTAGTACTTTCGCCAAATGTATTTATTGCCAAATCATACTCCTAGCGATTCAAGTTTTCTCCAAGGTCAACAAGTTTTTATTGAATGTTTTACTCGTTACCACAACTGCTTAAGGTACACCTAAAGTGCTTACAAAAAAATCTAAGTCTTTGTGAGCTCACCCACATACTCTGTTTTGCATGCATTGTATGTTTTAAAAAACTATGCTTTTAAAGAGCTAGAAATTTGAAAATATCATTTAAACACTACTATATGGTCGTAGTTGACTTGAGGTTAAAACTTTGTTAAGAATTCACATGGAGAAGTTAATGCAAGATACTTTGTTTACATACTTTTAACCAAAAGGAGGTTGTTTAGTTTGTTACATGTTGATACATAAGTCTAAATTACATGTTTATGATCATGTAAATTTGTTAAGAATCCTCCTGATACAGCGAGATTTAAACTTTGTTAAGAATCATCATGATCTTGTAAATTACCTGTTTACATGCTTTCTTTGGATGATCATTAAAAATATTTTTTGCTAGTGTGCCAAAACATTCATTTAGATCATAGAGTTAATTTTTTACGCTAACCTGGTAGATAGATAACCATAACCATAGCAAAACCAACCAGAATTCTCATATCCATGTTTTCCCAAATGAACAAAGCAAAATAAAAAAATAAAAAAAAACAAAACAAAAACAAACGACAAACCAAACTAAATTGGTTTTCGAAAACTTCTGTGTAGACAACATTAATGGTTTTCTTTTGTAACTTTCTATTTTTGTCCGTGATGAGGATTTTCAAACCACTCCTCAAAGTAACCCTGGAAACGGCAACATAAAGATGTCCATGAGAGAAGACATGCCTTGGTAAAAACAAACTCACCCTTTCTAGAGTTTGTCATGGCTTTTATTTATAGTCATTGCAAATGCCAAGTGATATAAGGAATTGTCGATGTCGCATTCTAAAAGGGAACCATGTATCCATATGAGAAACGAACATCCTAGGTATCAAGACCCTATCATCGAGACTTTTGTTAAATTTTCATGTAATAACCCTAGGTTCGATAACATGATTAGCCATCTGAGTAACTATCAATCATGTTCAATTGCACAATATACCTTTTGGATCAATGTTTCTGAGCGACATAATAAGAGCACCTACCTTCAATGCCAACTTATGGTTAGGAAACCCAGAAGTCTTGACACTGTTTAGGAACTTTTGCGTGTAAACCATGTCATATGTAGTACTTCTGTAAGGAGTCTCGATACTATCAGAACATAGATAAACTTTTTCATCACTTACCGAATGAACAAACATGGTTACTGTTAAGGCAACACATAAGCATATATATATACTAATGACACAATAGAAGACATAAAACAAAACACTATTACTTGGTAATTAATTGCGGTAGCATATAATTAATGATTAATCATCTCAATATAGCCTTCTCCTTGAAGAACTTAGGATCAGTTCTCGTGGCAAACTAATCTCCGTAGATCTCTCTCACAATTGATCTAACAGGATCGTCGCAATCCATTATCAACAAATCTTCATGAATCTTGATTTCAGACTTACCACTGTTAGACTCGCTCAAAGTGGCCTTACCGTCTTTGATGTCCAGAATCCACACCAAAAAAGATTTTAGATATTCGGCATCACGATCACTAAGCCCCACGTGAAGCCTCATGTTTCTTGTAAGCATGAAAACCTTACAACCCTTCCAAAGCACTGATGAATTAAGAGCATCTAAAACCATCTCCACCCTAGATCCATCCGGGATAACTGGCAATATTTGTCTAAAATCTCTACCAAATACGATAACCTTACATTCGAATGGCTTATCACACTTTAGCACAACACGCATGCTTCCAACGTTTCAAAACAATGCTTACTCATCATCGAAACATAAGTGCTGAAGTATATATTTTCTTGTGGCCCAGTACGATGAACCCTAATGATCAGTCTTTATAAACTTCTATAAGAGTATCTAGTGAGAAGGAAGCATAAACAATCGGTTTTGTTTCCCCACAAGTCTTTATTGCTCGGTTATAAGCATTATAACGATTTGGTGAAGTATTGGTTGCCCGAGATCCGGCTATACCCAAGAGTGTTTCTGTAACGCCCGTGGTTCGGGAAGAATTGATTATTGTGGAGAAATAATTAATTCTGGTTGTTCCGGGGGCGGTATCGATCGATACCGGCCTGTATCGATCGATACCAGCCGGGTTTTTCTCGTGGTTATCTTCTTCTCTTATCTTCTTTCGAGTATAAAAGCATATCCTTTGAGAGGATAAGACCAAGGAGGTCGCGAAAGAGAAAGGGAGAGAGAGAGAAGGAGAGAGAAGAGAGAAGAAGCTTTGCGAAGCTTGGATCTTGCGAGATCAAGGAGGTTTGAGCTTGTGAGAAGCTCGAAGGAGAGCTTGGGAAAGGCTTGGCTTGGGCGTGAGCTGTTGAGAAGAGGAGAGGTCTTCTAGAGCTCGATCCAGCCGGTTTGAGGTGAGTTGGGACCAAAGGTTAGCAATTGAGCTTGTGTGTGCGTTGTTAAGCTTGATTGGTGTGTTGTGTGTGTGGTCCTGGCGAGTTCTGGGTGAGATCTCGCAGAGGTGGTTGGAAATCGCAGGGAGTATCGACCGATACCATGGGGGTATCGATCGATACTAGTCCTTTGGTGGTGGTCTCGAGTTGGGGTATCCCTTGTGGATAAACTCGAGTTGTGGTGTATCGATCGATACTAGGGTGGGCATCGATCGATACCGAACCCTTGTCGGTGGTCTTGAGTTGTGTTGGCATCGATCGATACCGGTGTGTTGCTGGGGTGTCGATCGATACCAGGGCCCTGGTTGGGGGTCATTTGTTGTTGGGCATTGATCGATACCCGTGGAGTATCGATCGATGCGGGTGGCTTCGTGCCGGGAAGTTTTAATTGTGTTAATTAATTCTTGGTGTGGCTATTTAATATTGCTGTGGTTGTGCTTATTGATAGCATGTTGTTGGGATGATCAATCTCACTCAGCATTTGGTTAGCCAAATGTTGATGCATCACTTTTGTCGATGCAGGTAAAGATAAGGCGGGATCGTGGAATCGAGGCGGTGAAGAGGGGATGATTAGGACCCGGGGCTGTGGTAGCGGTTGTTCCTGTAGAACTTGTGTTGTTCTTGGGATGTGTAATTATTAGTGTGTAATAATTATTCGTGTTGTGATAATTAATGTTGTTTAATTATATGAAAAAAAAAAAAAATGCGGTCCTTTCAGTTTCCATCAAAACTTATATTCAAACTCGGTTCTTGATTCAAACCAAGACCAAAGTTAGTTTTAAAAAAACCGATTTTGATCAGTGATACTGACATGACGTGTATGGCTGTGAAAACAAAAAATGCATGCCATCACTTTTCATCAATTTCGAGCCTAAGAGGAAAATTAAGAAACAAAGGATCGTTTAACTCTTGTGTCTTATTGCTCAACAAATTTTAACAAACAAACTAAACCATACATAGAGAGGAAAAGCATAATAAATGAAGGAAAGAAAGAGCAAACCAAGAATATAGAGAACATAATAAATGTGTGGTAATGTCTGAGACGATTGGGTTATGTTAACGATTAACTCCCACTATTGTAATTATGGTTAGATGGCAGAGACGGTTACGTTAACGATTAACTCCCATTATTGTAATTATGGTTAGCTCGATGAACATAAAATGTGTTTTTGGCTTACAGTAAGGTAAGGCCACTTTTAATGAACATTCCACCAATCGAATAAAACTTGTCTTGCTTCTCTCGAACGGTAGCTTTCTTTTCTTCTTCTTCTTTTAAAAATCTAGTTTTAAAGAACTGATATGGATTCTGTGAAGCAACATGTCCTTGAGATCACGGTCTTAGCATCTTTGTTTCCCATCTTGTGATATCTCATCACATTCACTCAACTACTCGTGAGATGAAATTGCATCTTCCGCACTTTGTGCGGGTATAAACTAAATTTTTAAAAGTTGATATATTAGTTTATTTATAGATGGATAATCCGGTTTATAATTTGGCTTTGTTTTGGACATTTTAGTATTAAACATAATATCATTTTTTTTAAAATGTTTTAAAGTTTAAACAATAAAATACCCTTACATAATATAAATATTACTCCATCTGTCTTAAAGAATTGATGTTTTAAGGTTTTTTTGTTCTAAAATAAGTGATGTTTTCAGTTTTCAATACAAAATTAAATAACATTTTATTGTTTTTGACGATTCCGAATTCGGAGCAGGAATCGGATCTTCGCCAGCGCTTTCGTGCAACGTAATGGAACCATTGGCACAAAGATGCAAATCTTTTAACCAAACTAAAAACAAAAATCATGCTACTTCGTGTATATACACAAACAAAACTCTCTAAAATAATATACACATTGAAATCAAAAGAAAATCCGAAGGCAAGGAGAAAACCACAAACCATCCTAAACCAAAAAAAAGCAGACAAATCTTCATCTTTTGAATATGATGTTAATTTAATTAAATTGCAGACCTTTCTCCAAGTTATTTGGATCATCATAAGTTCAAAAGATAAGAGGTGCTGAATTACTCTTCATAACGTGTCGATTAACACAAGGACCAGTTTGTGAATCCTCATGATCGTGTTTTGCTTCTTTTATTAGTATCAAACCAGCTCAGATTCAAAAATGGTATAATTTAAAGCTGATACATAATGAAACATTGTATAGCGAAGGAATGTTGCTTACATCCATAGAAAATTTGAACCAAATCTCTATTTTTACCTTATAAAGTTATGAATCCTCAAAAAAAAATTTCTTAAAGACTAAGAAGAAGCTTCATTATCACGTAACCAAATTTATTATGGAGACTCACTGATAAGGCACAAACTACTTGCGACATTATTATCAAATCTGATGTGGAAACTGCTCAACCACCTACAGGAACATAGCCTATTGGTATGGCCTCAATCATCTCTCTCAAAGACAAAACCAAATAATTTCTAGCCTCAAACTTTTCCTCAAACCTCAAACGCCACCGACTCAGTCATCGGACTCATATGGTCACCAACAGGGGCGGAGCTACTTGGCCTATAGTGGGGTCAGCTGACCCCTATGATTTTTGTTTTTGTTTTTATGTTATATCCTCAAATAAATTTAACTGACCCCACTTTAAAAAAAAAGTTTGACCCCATCAAAAAATAATTTAGTAGTAAAAAGCCTAATTTATTTGTTTAGTTGAGCTCACGTTTAGTTTGAGACTCAATTAAAATGCAATTATGAATGATTTATTGCTTATCCATAAATTAAATAAAAATGTTATCTATTATATATCTATTTTTGCCCAACAAAAAAAAAAAAAAATCATAAAACTGAACATTTTATCTTTGTTCCTTTTTAAGTTTTTCGATGAACAAAAACAAAAACCTAAACTATCAGTTTTCTGTTGAATTTCAAGTTAATATTTTTTTGTCTTTTTATATTTTACTTTCACATGTTTAGATTATACTCTTATCTTTTTGTTAAATTAATGATTATATAAATTAAATTCATTGAAAAATCTAGGGTTTATATTTATAAACGGTAAATTCAAATATCGCTTCATTGATCGATTTTTAATGATTACCTCGTTTATTTTATCTAACAAATATTATTTAAAGATGTAACATATGAAACGGTGATTAAACCAAATTTAAGTTATGAGTAAACGTAAAATATATTTGTAGATAATTGTTTTAGTATATATATTTTCTGCCCCCGTTAAAAAAAGTTCTACCTCCGCCACTGGTCACCAATACCATCGACGATCACCCTCACCGCCAGTAATATCACCGCCATGATCACCTATACCATATCCTCATCTCTATATGACTCATCATCACAACCAAAAGGGTCATCCATATCATCACCACGAGTATCACCCTCTCCACCATTAATTACCATCACCTCTGATCTTTAAAAAAGAATTTAAAAAATAAAAAGCGTGAATTTGAAAAAAAAAAAAAAAAGAATACACAAAAAGAAAAAAGAAAAAAAGGAAACAAATATATAAAAAAACCATATACAAAAAATCTAACAAAGGAATTTATATATCACCATTAATATCCGACACGCGCCGGCAAACCATCCACACCAACCCGATCGAACGTCCCATTCAAATTTGGTTGACGGTTTTGAATACAACAAACCGAAACCAAAAACTTTGAAACATGATGGTGTTGCACCGAATCTTTGACGTAATACACATGCTACGATCATTGACTCCATAGACTCCCTTTAGAATGGGGGAAAACACCAGACAAAACAAACACACAATAAAAAAACATGTTGTAAAATTAAAAATAAAATATCATTCTACACAGTTCTATAAACAAACCTTCTTCACCCGACACTCGTCGACGAACCACCCACTCATTCGATCGAAAATCCCAAAGAAACTTAAGTGAAAGTTTTGAATACAAAAAGCTGTCACTAAAGAACCTGCAACTCGCCAAATCAGCAGCGAATCTCCGAGAGAAAACCCACGAGCTGAATGCTGCATAGCATGACATCCAATTTTATTTTATTTTAAATAACAAAAACACTTATTTTTACCCCCAAAAAAAAAAAACACTTATGAGCAATTTCCACGATAAACACGAAAACAGATAAGAAATGAATTCCACAAAAATAGACAAAATCAATGAAGTGTGTCTTTGTCCTCACGAAAGACATAGGGAACATTATATGAACGCAACGGATTGCAAGCGGTACGATCGATACCTCCATGGCAACAAAACTCATTGGTGCCCGAAATAGGCCGATACAACCAAATAGGAAGAGACTCACACGAATTCGCGAGCATATCAAGATGAACAACGGAAGCAAATTGAGCTGAAAAAAGAAAAAAAAAACTGTAAGAACCTAACCAACCAAGAAAAAAATCAAAAAGCGAGGAATATTATAAATAGCAACAAATAAACAAACAATCAATCCAAATGTCAAACCCAAAAGAAACCTAGACAAAACACAGGAACATATAATCCATATCGTTATTAAACCGTCACTGTGAAACAGGTTGCCTTGTCAAAATGCCACAAAAGATGTATTAGAACTGAAAAAAATATAGAGAACATGTAACTAAACAAAATACGCAAGCAACGATGGGATGCAAAATTACCGGGTTGTAAGAACGACTCCACCCACGCACCATGTTCATCAATGGAGAGTCCAAGTTCACGAGCTGATGAACACACAAAAGAATCATTAGAAAGGTAAAGAGAGAGCACCATATTGCAAAATTAGGTAAAATAAAATTACATTAATTTTTGGATGCATAAAAAGACTTAAGATGAGTCGTATTTATATAATATCATGATATGCATTAGGGTTTTATTTTTAACGATAATCACTATAATTTGCCATATTTTTTTTCAACTAACCAACAGCCGCGATATTAACAAATTTTATTCATATCTAACTTTTTGGATATGGACATGATTTACCTTAATCATTATCGATAAAATATAAAAATTCCTTTTATACAATTATCGATATAACCAAAATTTTACTTTTTATCAACATTTACGATTCAAATATATTTCTGCTTATTTTGGGCCTATCATAACCCACGCAAAAACACTCAACAACCGAATATAACCCGATCCCGGACCGAAACTTTGCAACCGTTAACATGAACTAACATTGACAGTTTCAAAATCTAACCCACATTAATTGATTATACCGTGCAATCCAAATAATAAAAAAATAAACAAAACTATCTAACCAAACCAAAGTGCTATCAACATGCTATCGAATACTTGATAGACTAAACCGTCTAGCTCAAAAAAATAATAAAAATTTGACTAATCAAAGCATACGGCTTATAACCAGATAATGGAAGAACCATATCGAAATCGTAAAGCGTAACACATGAATAACTCGGCCCTGATTTTTAAAAAAGAAGAGAACCAGTTCCAATTGAGCCAAACACAGAATAACGCATCGAACCGGGTTTAGGAGATTAAAAAATTGAACCAAGAAATAGTATATTCTCCATATCTAAGCGCTATTTAAATTGTATAATTTCTAATTTAGATAAGTCCATGGTTGTCATTATCATTAGCATTATATTAACAGAATATATTTACTTACAATTATCGAATATAACATACGATATTTGGTTTGTTTTTTTTCAACAAAACACAAACCGGTTAACCATCGGTTTTTTATCTTTCTTGATTAGCATCATTGGTTAATTGCCTGGATTAACATCAAAAGGCGACGACTATAAGTGACAAACACAATGCATAACCAAATAAACGTTACTTGGTTTACTACTGCTCATTGGTTAATCGCCTGGATTGGTCTAGACACATATTCAAATTATTTTGGTTTATTACACATTATTTAGATTTTTTTTTTGTTCTACAAATTTGAGTGTCGATTACTACCCGATCGGGTTGGTATGGGACCTAACAATCGGTTTGGTATGAAAAATCATTCATATATACCGATTAGAAGACGGATCGAGCCCCCGGTTTTGTTAAACACTAATAATAACAAAAAGCGACCAACCGATAAACCAAGATTAAGACATGAAATTTGGAATAAACCAATCGATTAAATTAAACCGAGTGTCGGTTTGATTTAAGTGATGATGACATGTCATCAGATAGTAACAAATGAAATTATGACAAATAATCAAAAAAACTTTTGAATGAGGGAGGATTATTCTGAGGCCGCCACATAAGATTATGACTTCACAAATAATAGTATGATCAACATGCTATCGAATACTTGATAGACTAAACCGTCCAGCTCAAAAAAATAATAAAAATTTGACTAATCAAAGTATACGGCTTATAACCACATAATGGAAGAACCATATCGAAATCGTAAAGCGTAACACATGAATAACTCGGCTCTGATTTTTAAAAAAGAAGAGAACCAGTTCCAATTGAGCCAAACACAGAATAACACATCGAACCGGGTTTAGGAGATTAAAAAATTGAACCAAGAAATAGTATATTATCCATATCTAGGCGCTATTTAAATTGTATAATTTCTAATTTAGATAAGTCCATGGTTGTCATTATCATTAGCATTATATTAACAGAATATATTTACTTACAATTATCGAATATAACATACGCTATTTGGTTTGTTTTTTTTCAACAAAACACAAACCGGTTAACCATCGCTTTTTTATCTTTCTTGATTAGCATCATTGGTTAATTGCCTGGATTAACATCAAAGGGCGACGACTATAAGTGACAAACACGATGCATAACCAAATAAACGTTACTTGGTTTACTACTGCTCATTGGTTAATCGCCTGGATTGGTCTACACGCATATTCAGATTATTTCGGTTATTACACATTATTTATATATATATTTTTTTTTTGTTCTACAAATTTGAGTGTCGATTACTACCCGACCGGGTTGGTATGAGACCTAACAATCAGTTTGGTGTGAAAAAGCATTCATATATACCGATTAGAAGACGGATCGAGCCTCCGGTTTTGTTAAACCCTAATAATAACAAAAAGCGACCAACCGATAAACCAAGATTAAGACATGAAATTTGGAATAAACCAAGCGATTAAGTTAAACCGAGTGTCGGTTTGATTTAGGTGATGATGAAATGTCATCAGATAGTAACAAATGAAATTATGACAAATAATCAAAAAAAAAATTTGAATGAGGGAGGATTATTCTGAGGCCGCCACATAAGATTATGACTTCACAAATAATAGTATGATAGGGAGCACAAGCTACAAGAGAACAAAGACAATTACACTTTCCTAATCTACAACAATTCAACTCGTCTAAGAGATAAGAAAGGTAAGCATTTCATATATTTTCAATACTTTGATTAATCCCTTCTGTTTCTCCTTTGTGATTTGAATTTAGCTATTTTTATGCATTGTTTTCAATTTTGAATTTGTTATCTTTTTTATTTTTGTAGTTTTTATTTACAAGTTATATTGTTTTGAGTCTTTTTATTTCTTTGAGTCTAAGCTGTTAATACCATTATATAAGGTCCCTTTACAGCTTTATAATTTTTGACCTTTCATATCAATAAAAACGAGAATTTTCTTAACTTGAGTTTTTTAGCAAAAATTGTTCTTCTCTATTTCTAGGTGAGACCAGTACCTCCTAGGATAGAAATTTTGTGTTGTATCACAAGTCTTCCACAACTTGTGTGGTGCACATCGATCCACCCTTGTTACTAATATGTTTATCACCGATTCTTTTGGTTAGAGTAGCTCAACCATTGAATCACCCCTTGCCCGTTTAACCAAGCTTTGCTTCCGAGATCATACAAGTCATTGACAACTCTGTACTTGTATCAGTACCGTTCTAGCGGATGTGAAACCTTCCTACAACTGATAGGTTGAAAAGAATGTATCAATTTGAAAGGATAACTGCATCGATGAGATGGCATGCATATCATTTGTAGATATATGGGGAGGTTACTCATCCGTCAGATGCAAAAACGTAGAAACACTTTAAGACAGTACACCCAAATTTTGCAGAGAGAAACAAAATGTATATCTTGGTCTTTGTACATATGGATTTAGTCCATTTGGTATGTCTGGTAGGCAATATTCTTTATGGCCAGTAATCAACTCCTTACAACCTTCCTCCAGATATGTGCATGCAAAGAGAATTTTTATTCTTGAGTATTTTAGTCCTTGGTAGGAAGCATCTGAAGCGTTCCATTGATGTGTTTTTGCAGACTCTCATAGAGGAATTGGAGCAGTTCTGGTATATCGGGGTTCGAACATATGATTATGCAAGGAAATTTTTTTTTACAATGCGAGCGGTACTTATGTGGACAATAAGCGACTTTCATTCTTACATGATGTTATCAGGTCGGACTACACATGGGCGGTTGTCTTTTCCATATTATCTCCATCGGGCATAAGCGTTTCAATTGAAACATGGGCAGAAATGAAGTTGGTTTGATTGTCACCGATGATTTCTATCGATTCACCATTCATACCGGAGAAACAAGCGGTTGTTTAGAAAGAACAGAGTTGTTCGTGTTCCTCCTCATGTGTATCTAATCGGGGAAGATCTAGAAGCAGGAATTGATCATTATGGTGCACATGAAACAGTCATTCGTGGTGAAAATTTGCACACTCCAACTAATATGCCGGATGGATATGGGGAGCATCACAATTGGCATAAGAGAAGCATATTCTAGAAGCTTCCGTATTGTAAGGATCATCTGCTTAGACACAATATGGATGGCATGTACATTGAATATTTTTTTTTTTTTAAACATCATGCATACAGTGTTGAACGTGCGTGGAAGGACTAAAGACAGCGGTAAGTCAAGACTAGACTTGACTAATCTTTATTCATGGAAGGAGTTGCATATTACAAGCAATGGGAAAACACATGTTCATATATTTCGATTGGGTGGGGAAGAAAAGTCAGCATTGTTCAGATAGGCGACATCTGATGTGAAGTTCCTGAATGGATATGTTTATATTCTAGCTCAATGTGTTGAGAAAGGGCAAAAAATTTCCGGGATGAAAAGTCATGATTGTCACATATTTATGCAACGACTACTTCCTTTCGCATTTGTTGAACTTCTACCAGGAAATATACACGAAGCAATTGCATGTAAATTTATTTAATTTTAACCACATATATATACACATTAATATATAGATGAAATGAAAAATTAACATTATTACCTTATATGTGGTTGTTATTGTAGGCTTTTAAACATTTTTTCGGGATCTTTGTACCCGCACTTTGTCAGAAGATGCTATTACACAACTTGATGCTACTATTCCTATTTTGTTGTGCAACTTGGAGAAAATCTCCCCCCCTGCCTTCTTTGATGTTATGGAACATCTACCTATCCATCTCCCTCACGAAACATAACTTGGGGGGGGGATCTGTGCAATATCGGTGGATGTACCCGTTCGAGCGATTCATGAGACATTTGAAGCGGAAAGCTAAAACTTTACCAAAGTTGAAGACTCAATCGTACCAGAAAGTTTAACAGAAGAAACTTCCAACTTCACGGGATACTATTTTGGCTCCAAGGTCCGCACCCGGGAAAGGGCACCACGGCGATATGATGATGGAGGTGTATGACGAACATATGATATTGAAGGTGTCCCAAACATATTCCTTCAATCGGTCAATTATGTGGAAAAGTGAAGGAAATTTGGTTTGCGAACGAACATGATCCTATCACAACGCCCAAACGTATATTCTTCTAAATTGCAAAGAAGTTAGTCCATTTGAGGCGTAAGTGTATAAATATATATACATATATATATATGGTTAAATTAAGTCCATTTACGATGTATCTNTTGTATGCAGTGAATTTTTTTTTTTTTTTTGAATTGAATGTAAAATTGTATTCAACCAAAAACCGTTTGTACAATAGATGTAACCTTTATTTTGAAATTGCTGAAAACAAATTAGAAAGAAAGATTGATCTTCAGCTCATTTGAAGGAGTTCAAGTTCTGGTAGAAAACCAGATTATCAAGCCGTCCTCGTAATGGTTGTCACCTGTTCGGCGAATCGCGGTGATGCGGTTTCGAACGTTCTTATCAATGAGTTTGTGTAGTTGAGCGTGTGGAAGGGGAGTCTCTCCATATCTGCGCCCATTTCTTTCACGCCAAATACGATAGATAGAGGCTTGAAACGTATACCTTAATAAGAACAAAGTAGTTTTTGAGAAGGTACCATTGTGAAGAGTGCTGAGAATGCTATCCCAATGAGTGGTGTATGCACTGCCCATTAAACGATGCATAAGTCTATTCCAGATTTGTACTGAGTAAGAGCACTCGGAAAATAGGTGGCTTCTGGTTTCCTCCGTGATGCCACATAAGACACAGTCCGAGTTGTGACTCGAGTTCCAAGACTTCATGCGATCTCTCGTAGTGAGCCTGTTTAGAATCGCTAGCCATGATAGGAAAGAATACTTTGGTGTGGCCTTTGCAAACCAGATGCCTGCAGCCCATTGCATCGCCGGTTTGACCTCTCGAATGAGGTTCCAAGTACCCCGAGTGCTAAAATATTTCCTGTACTTATCTTCTCCATAGAGCCAGATCGACACATCCTTCTCTCCTTGTCTTCTCTGTCTAGCGATATGGATCTGTTCTTCGATATTGTTGAGAGTTTCGACTCGGTGATACCTTCTTCGATGAGAGACCAGCACAGATTCCACTGTGGCTCCACTGGATATGCCCAAATCAATACTCCCTCGTGCTCCTGTGATGTCTCTCAGCCTCCCCATACTAGACCAATTGTCACACCAAAAGGATGTTGAACTGCAATTTCGAATCTCTACTTTGTGAATGCTTTTAGCGATGTCACGGTATTTGAGAAGCTTCTTCCACATCCATGAACAAGAAGCTTGGCGAGGTGGGACTTCCCATAGACTTTTGCTGCGCATCAGAGTTTGTTTGAACCAAGTGACCCATAGCGATGGCTGAGAGGAAAGGATCCTCCACACTAGCTTCAAACAGCTCACTTTGTTCGCAATTTTCAGAGATCTTATACCCAATCCTCCTTCTCCTTTCGAGGTGCATACATCATGCCAATTCACCTTTGCTTTCCTCGCATTTAACTCCGACCCAGACCAGAGGAAAGCTGCGCATATCCTCTCTATCTTCACAATGCATTGATTTGGGAGACGGAATGCATGTATCCAGAAGTTTGTGATGCTTGCAATCACCGACCTCAACAACTGCAATCTTCATGCATAGAAGAGATGTCTCTCTGTCCATGAGTTGATTCTACTCCTGATTTGTTCGACAAGAGGCATATAATCAGTCGATGTCATTTTTTTGGTGAGGAGAGGTAGACCCAGGTACCGAATTGGTAAATGACCCACTGCAACCGGGAATGTGGCGACAATATCCTCTCGGTAAAGATCAAAAATCCCAGCTAGATATATAGTTGATTTTTCTAAGCTGATCTTGAGGCTAGAGATTGTCGCAAACTCGTCAAAAATACTTATGATTCCCTCTATGGAGCTCTTATGTCCGTCCGCAAAGATCATCAAGTCGTCAGCAAAGCAGAGATGCGTCAAACTAAGGATTTTACATTTCGGGTGGTAGCCAATACGTCGCTCCATTGCTCCTTTGTCAATAAGTTTAGACAGAACGTTCATACAAATAACAAAGAGGTATGGTGATAGAGCACAACATTGTCGCAACCCACGTTCACTCCTGAAAAAACTAGCCAGTTCGCCGTTTATCTGGACGGAGAAGGATGCCGTCGAGATGCATAGTCTTATCCAGTGAATGAACTCCTCTGGAAGATGCAGGGCTGTTAACGTGTTCAAAAGAAAGCTCCATTGTACCGAATCAAAGGCCTTCGAGATGTCTATTTTCATCGCACATCGCGACGATATTGACTCCTTGTGATAATCCTTATCCAGTTCAGTTGCAAGAAGAACATTTTCCATTAAAAGTCTCTCTTGTACGAACGCAGATTTATTGAGCCCAATGAATTTTGGGAAGAGTCGTTTCAGCCGGTTAGCCAATATTTTTGAGATCACTTTGTATATGACGTTACAACACGAAATAGGGCGGTAGTCTTTCATCTCCCTAGCAGACTCTTTCTTTGGTATCAGCGCAAGAATGGTAGTGTTAACTCCTTTCGGCAAGAAGCCCTTCACGAAGAACGATTTGATAGCCATAGTAAAGTCCGAGCCAACTATAGGCCAAGCTGCTTTGCAAAATTCACTTGTATACCCGTCTATCCCCGGGGATTTACTGTTGGGCATAGCAAATAGCGTTTTCTAGAACTCCTCTTCCGTCACATTCATAATGAGCATGTTTCGATCCATTTCAGAGCATCGGTAGTCAAGGAATGTTTCGAGGTTCTCCACTGAGATGCCCTCGAAATCATTTGGTTTATGGGTCAAGAAATCTCTAAAAAATCTCTCCGCCTCATCTTTAATTTCATTTCCTCTTGTGAGCACCACCCCATTCGTATCAACCACCTCTCTGATTGTATTTCTCATTTTCCGCAGTTGACATGTTTTGTGGAAGAATACATTATTTTGATCCCCAACATTCAGCCAATGGATTTTCGATGTCTATTCTAAGACCTCTTCCTCTAGCTCCGCCAACTTGTTCCATTTGCCATATGCCTCTATTTCTGCATTCATCTTGGCCGGAGATGGATCAAGCAAAGTTTCAGCCTGCCTTGTGCATAGTACCGTATGTGCTGCCTTTGTGCTTTTTGATAGATTACCCAGTTTTTCCTTTCCCAGAGCTCTCAATATCGGTTTCAATGCCTTTAGCTTTTTTGAAAATCTGTACATGGCCGATGTGGAAATGAACAACAGAGCAGTAGAGTCCCAGTATTTACTCACCACGTCCATGAACTGGGGCAGCATGGTTAGTACGTTCACAAACTTAAACGGACTACGGCCTCTAGTATTCTCTGCCTCCATCATGATCGTACTTCTCAGGTGGTCCGAACAGCCGCCAGCTTCGAACACACAGTACGATGTAGTGTACTTATTAAGCCAAGCTCCATTAACCATTACTCTGTCCAACTTCTTACACACCAACCCTTCCTCCTACTTGTTGCACCAGGTTAATAATGGCCCATGAAATCCAAGATCTGTAAAGGAGCAATAACGAACTAGATCTTGGAAGTCTCGCATCCCAGCGGGAATATATGGGGATCTAGTATATCTCGAGTGTTCTTCCCCATCCAAAATTTCATTAAAATCTCCACTTATTACCCACGGTTTATTTCTGAATAGTGATGAATCATGGTGATTCCATATATCCTCCCACAGCTGCTTCCTGTCTTCAACAAAATTAGAGCCATAAACGAATGAGCAAAAGAACTCCTCCTCTTTATCCTCTAGTAACACTGAACAAGTAATAATTTGATCACTTTTGAACATCGGTGTTAACATCACATTTTTCTTTCCAGACCACCCAAATGCGACCTAACCTGTGATGTTCATAGTTAGACAGAACCGACCAGCCTTGAAAGACCGAATCAGCTATACGTGGTGCTTTAGTCTCCTTAACCCTCGTCTCAAGTAGACAACCAAATTGCAGAGAGTTGTTATTTACCCAACTTCGGACTATGGCATGTTTTGAGAATTTGTTGAATCCACGTACATTCCATGAAAACCCTGACATTGATTAAATTTTTTTCTTAGTGACTCTTCTGCTTGAAATAGACGGAAGCTTGTCCATCGTTAGAGCACTTGAGTAGCCCGAGGGATTGGAGGACGAGTCCTTTTTCCATCTTGCTTCTCTAGCATGCCATCCTGAACTTGAAATGTATCACCATTACTTTTAATCTCTCCTTCTTCCACCTCTTTTTCTTTGTCCTCATTAGCATCCTCTGCCTCGTTCAGTAACGAGAACCGCGATGGGGAGACTGAGACCTCAGGCTTATTCCCTCCAGTGCATGTATGTCTCCCTATCTTAGTTGGAGATACTGAACTCCACCTCCCTTCCTTTACTGGATTGTTTTCAGCCATAGCCTCCTCGCTCTTTTCATGCTCTACTTTGTTTCCGTCACCTTCGGACTGAATGTTGAGTTTTTCTACCAACGCAAGCTGCAAAGTGCCGTCAGCCGCCTGATTTTATGCTTCCGTAGTTAGACCCTAGTCATGATCCAGCAATTCTTTGTTAATTTTTGGAGCGGTATCTTCCCTGTTATCTACTTTTACTGACTTATCCCCTAGTGGCCAGATTTTGTGGAGACCACTTCGATATTACAAATTTTTGGAGACCACTTTTACTGACTTATCCCCTAGTGGCCATATTTTGTTAACAATAATGTGGACCTTAGCCACATGAGGTGCTGTCGATAAGAACCTTCCTATTAACGGATCTTCCCATAGCGGAGCATCCCCGATCACATCCGCCGGGACTACCGCAAGTGTCGAACCTTCCTTCTCTGATGTTTCGAACTCATACTTTGATAGAGAGGGCTTGTGTTTAACCACGTTAACTCATGATGACTGATTTGTACCCTCATGCGCCAGACTTTCTATGCTCGGGAGTACCTCCTCCCTCTCAGACACCATACCGATGCCGGCGGCTCTGTCGGGAACCTTACGTGCGTCTTGAAACTTAGCAAAACCTCCAGAGTCTTTTGGGTTTGCTTCCCTTGACGATGTCTCTTCTGCCCTTGTTACTGTCGGTGAGACAGGGCCCTCCACCAGAGAAGACGAAAGCGGCAGAGAGCTTTCGATGACGTTGACCTTTATCAGATCAGAAACTGATACTCTGGGCATCACACCAACACTTGGATCTTCTATCGAAACTTCACTACCAATCCTCATCGCTTGCCGTGATGGAATGACCGCCGGCATCACCATGGGAGAACCAATGAAGAACAGATCTGAAGATGGGAAAAGAAAAAAAAAGCAAAAAAATTGGTCGCCTTTAGAATCGCACTTTTGTATGCAGTGAATTTGTTAGACATGTACGAGAAGTCATTGAAGGAATTTTAGACGACGAAATCAACAACAGTTATAATCGACAATTTGCCCCGTAAATGAAGATGCAAGTATGTATAAATTAAGTGTTTTCTGTAAATCAACCCCTCAAGTAGGTTTTTTTTGCAACTCTACCCTCGACTTGCAAATTGCACTTATAATTACGGGGCTTTTTGTATAAATTTATTTATTTTTAATTATTTTTCCTTTTTGTTTAGTAACTTTACCTTTTAAAATTAGATTTCGATTATAAATTTCCTTTTATTGTTAGTATTATGTTGCAAAATGTAATTATAAGTTCTTTTTACACGTGTCAAAATATGATTGATTGAATTGACACGTGTCGCGATCAGTTGAGTTACTAACTTTGAAATATTCTGATTTATATAATAAGATATTGAATATCTTGAATTTTCTTATAACAATTTATAAAAAAATATTTTCATAATATCATTGTTTAGTTTTTTAATCTTAAAAGAACATATGATATTAAAATGTTTTAATAAAAATGTTATATGTGTCATTTTTTCATATAATATCTAATACCTACCATAGATAAACATAGATTGTGTCTAAAAAATACATGATATCTATTTTAATTATGAAAGGAAAAATATACTTTCGGAGAGAATAAAGAATTAGAAAATGAAAATCCATCTGAAATCATATGGAAAAAGAAGCAACAAAATCTAATTAAATTAGAACAGTGCAAAGTTAGTAGATACAGACTGTTTCACAAAATCTAATTAGTGATATGTTTATGAGATATCCTATTCTCGGTGGTGTTGATAACATTTGGATCGTAAGTCTCATTCTTGTGTGAATCTTTTTGATGCTGCTGTTTCTTGGACTTGTTCATATATTGATTGTTTTTATTCGGTTCAATGTAGAAACCTGGTGCTAAAGTTCTATACCTTGGTGTTGCGTCACTTCTTACATCAAAATGATTCAAACTTGTATTTTGCAAATTCGTTTTGTGCCTCTCTGGGATATTATTGCAGGAATATTTTTGATTTTAATTTAGCAAGTCGCAAGTTTCCCTCTAACGAAAGCAAACTGCGCAAAACCAAACTGAACCGAAATGTTAGAGAATCAATCCCATAAATTTATCCAATTTTGACGGGAATGGAAAGTGATATTGCAGGGTTTTTTTTTTATTATTAAATTCTTTCTTAAGAAACAAATAAAAACCATTTTATGGTTGGGCTAACTCTGGTTTAGTCCATATTTGTATAAGGGCATGTTCGTTTCATCCTTCAGATGATTCATCTGGATGAAGATGAGAATTGATGTTTCTTATTACAAGGTTAAAAAAGGGCTAGAACTAACACATAGTTGGGTTTATAACATTTAGGACTGAGCTGGGCTGAAACCATTTATTTAACATCCCTAGATACAGTAGCAAATATGGAGCTACTTTAGAAAGATAAAATCAGAAAAAACAACAGCAAAGCAGTATAATGGAGGTATTATAAGATTTACGTGGAACTAATTAATCGGGGCACTATATCTTCTTCTTCTTTTTTTGTAAATTACCAAGTAAATTACCAATTCTTTCACATAATTACAGACAAATGTTTGTTTTTTGGAATCTCTCCTTCTCGCGAAGAAAACCCTAGCCGCCGCTGCTCTGCTCTGCGGGGAATCTCTCCTTCTCGCGTAACCTGCCGCCGGTCATGGAGCCTCCACCAGAGCCGGTGGAACCCTCCCCTCACCCCCTTCCTCCCCACTAAAAAGCCCTCCAACTGTCTCCCCTGGCAAAAAATCTCCGTGGTTACCTGTGACACAAGTGACTGACCCAATCTTTGTTCTGTCCAATGGAGTTGCAGAGGTGACGATACCCGAGGAAATTGTTGTGGATTCGATGCCCCTATGGAAAAGTTTCGTAGTTGGTTACTTTATGGGGGATGCCCCTCATGTTGGCTCCATTCATGCCACTGTTAATCGCATATGGACTAGCACAGAGCGCACTCCAAAAATTGACGTGCAGTTCATCAACAAAACAACGGTGCTGTTTAGAATTGAGAATCAAAGACTCCGCGAGCGGGTTTTGAAGCGTCGATACTGGTACATTGCCGATGTGCCATTGGTAATCAATGAGTGGAACCCAGAAACAGCTCAACAACCCCCGGATCTCACAGCTCTACCTTTATGGGTTGATCTTCGGGGTGTTCCAGGCTACATGTTCTCGCAGCAGGGCGCTAACCTTCCTGTCAAAGACAACGGGCAAGTTTGTGAAACTCCATCCACAGACGGAACGGTGTATAAGGATGGATGTAGCACGAATGTTAGTGGAGGTGAACCTGCAGAAACCATTGACGGAGAAGATCAGGTTCAAAAACTCAAAAGGAGAGAATGTTTTGGTGGAGGTGTCTTACCCGTGGTTACCGCCTCACTGTAACTCCTGCCACAGATGGGGTCATTCTGAGAAGGACTGTTCACAGAGGAAACCAGTTGCCATAATGGCTCAGGATAGAGCTGCAGAGACGCAGGAAGATGACATGACAAATCAGTCGATATTAGAGGAAAACACAGAGGTGCTCTCGGCTACTGAAATCGCTGAGAAATTGCTTCAGGTCCTGGAGCACACGTCCCCAATTCAAGTAGAAGCTGCGGTATCTCCGTCAGGGGCTGTGGTAGCCAGCGCTACAGTGGGTAAAGAGGAAATTCCGATCATGGGAATAGGACACACCACTGATTCAGAATGGAAGGAAGTGACACGGAGGCAGGGCCGATCGCGATCACCTAAAGGGGAATCCCCTCACAGCAAATCACCCGTCAGACTGAGTACAGTCGAAAACAAATCTCTGAATGGTTTTGACATTATGGGAGAGCTTGAAGTGGGGGAACTCGAAGCTGTGGAGACAGAGAGGGAGTATGACAATCGGGAGAACTTTGACGGAGCTACATCAGAGGAAGATGTGGAGGAAGAGGAGGAAAAAACAGTGGTTGAGAGAGAGGAAACGGACGATTTCAAACGAACTCAGATGCCTTCTCGTACGGGCTTTCGGAGGAGTAAATCGAAAGGTCCATCCAAGCCAATTGTGAGTAGGAAGGAGCTCGGTATAACAAATGCAAAAAAGACTTCCTCACGGAAGTTATGACGTCTTTTTTTGCTTGAAATACGCGGGGATTCAATAAACCTCGCAAACATGACGCAGTTCGACGGTGGATTCAAGCTGCGAAACCAAGTTTTGGTTGTTTTGTGGAAACACGTGTTCAAGAAGTGAACTCGAAGGCTATTATGGACTATGCCATCCCGGGATGGTCCACTCTCACTAACTACGACTGTCATCGTTTGGGCAGAATATGGGTTGGATGGTCAGCTGAGGTGGAGATCGTACCAATATTCAAGAGTGCCCAACACATAACATGCTCGGTTACGATACTTAGCACGGGAGGAAAAATTATGTGCTCCTTTGTCTACGCTTCAAACTTTATTGCGAATCGACAAGCTCTTTGGTCAGATTTGTGCAGCATAAAATCGTCCCTGGCACAGGTTCCTATGCCGTGGATAATTCTCGGGGATTTAAATGAGATCCTCTCGATCCAGGAGCATTCACGCCACTTTGACTACCAGATAAATCCCACAGGTATGCGGGATTTCCAGAATGTTGTGTCCTACTGTGACGTCTCAGATATCTCGGCTACGGGAACTACCTTTACGTGGATTAACAATCAAGGCACAAACCCAATAGCAAAAAAACTTGACCGTGCTCTCATCAACTCATATTGGCTTTTAACTTACCGCCATTCTCATGCTTTCTTTGAAACTGGAGGCATATCGGATCACTCGAGATGTGTGGTGCATCTAACTACCGCCTCTGGAAATCGTCGGAAACCGTTCCGTTTCTTCAATTTCATGGCGTCTCATCCTCTGTTTTACTCGACGGTGAATCATCACTGGACTGAATCACCAGCCCTATATCGGTCTCGTGTGGCTCTAACCCTGTTCCATAAGAAGCTCAAAAGCTTAAAGCTTCCTCTCCGTCAGCTGAACCGATCGAGATTTGGCGACCTGCCTCGCCGCACTGCTGAAGCTTTTACTCTGTTATGCGACGCCCAAAACAGAGCACTCCTGGACCCGACACCAGCAAACATGGCAGCAATCTCGGAAGCATCTAATCGCTGGAATACACTGGCTCTTCTGGAGGAGCATTTCTACCAGCAGAAATCACGCATCCAATGGCTTCGCCTGGGGGACCAGAACACAAGCTATTATCATCGGGTAACTCAAGCTAGAGCAGCTCGCAATGCTATCCGTAAACTTATACGAGCAGATGGAGAGGAAATCGTTAATCCGGAGGAAATCAAACACGAGGCTGCTGAATACTTCAGAAACTTTCTCCAAGAGGTACCATCTGACTTCGAAGAAGTCTCTCCCGACTACTTATCTGACCTGCTCCACTACATATGCTCTCAAGAAACTTGCCATGATCTTACTGCTCCGGTAACAGGGAATGAAATTCATAAGACTCTGCTTTCGATGCCGTCAAACAAAGCATCGGGTCCAGATGGGTTCACGAAAGAATTTTATATCGCAGCGTGGGGTATTGTGGGAAAGGATTTCATCGTCGCGGTTCAATCCTTTTTCGATTTTGGGTTTATGCCCAAATCAATCAATGCTACTCTTCTTGCTCTTATTCCGAAGAGATCGGATGGTTTGTCTCTAACCATGAAGGATTACAGACCGGTTGCGTGTTGTAACATGATTTATAAGGTCATTTCAAAAATTCTTGCAAACCGCTTAAAGTTAACGTTATCGGATTTTGTGGAACCGAACCAAAGTGCCTTCATCAAGGGTCGCCTTCTCCTGGAAAACGTATTGTTGGCAACTGAACTCGTCAAAGACTATCACAAAGAGTCCATAGCTCCGCGCAGCGCAATAAAGTTTGATATATCGAAAGCGTTTGATACAGTTCAATGGTCTTTCATCATCGAGATCTTCTGGGCTTTGGGTTTTCCGATTTTATTCACACACTGGATCTACCAATGCATATCTACGGCCTCTTTCTCGGTTGTTGTGAATGGAGAACTGGAGGGCTTCTTCTTGAGTACTCGAGGAATTCGACAAGGCTGCTCCGTATCCCCTTACATTTTTGTAATGGTACAAAATGTTCTATCTTGTCTACTTAACAGAGCGGCTGCGCTCGGGCGTATAGGTGCGCACCCAGGGTGTAGCCTGGTTCGGGTCACCCATCTCACTTTCACCGACGACATCCTGGTCTTCACGGATGGTTCGGTTTCGTCTCTCCGGGAAACATTTAGGATCTTTGCTGAGTTTGCACGAATTTCTGGGCTTCATGCTAATGCAGCGAAATCAGCATTGTTCGTCGGAGGTCGGGACCGTCACGGTATTTATGCTGAGGCAGCAGTGCTGGGGATTCCGATTGACTCTCTTCCGATCCGTTACTTGGGCTTACCATTGACTACAAGGTCCATGACAAAGCATGACTATGCTCCGCTTGTGGATAAGATCCGGTCACGTATGCTGTCTTGGACGAGTAAACATCTCTCGTATGCGGGACGTCTCCAACTCATTGTCTCCGTTATCTCGAGTATAGCCAATTTTTGGTGTTCGGTATTTCGTTTGCCTTCGAGCTGTTTCGACGAAATAGAGAGGATGTGTGGGGCTTTTCTTTGGTCAGGAAACCCGAATACAACATCAGGAGCAAAAATTTCATGGGATGAGGTATGCAAACCAAAGGCAGAAGGAGGTTTGGGCATTAGGCGTATGCGAGATGTCTCACAAGTTTTCGCATTGAGTCTGATTTGGA